>JAOVVE010047036.1:0-10446 GCA_028565655.1 Hoplisoma axelrodi | reverse complement strand
GGAGTGGAAGGAGCAAGCTCCTGGTCCAGCTCCCAGAGCTAAAAATCCATTTAATATATGGTCCTCGAATGGAGGACATATCAGATATTAAACTGATAAGAACAGATTTTTTTTTATTTTTTTTTATTAGAAAACAACCTTACAATACATACTGTATTCTCTTTTACTCAGACATAAACAAAATTTTATATCACATCTTCATTTAGGCCTGTGCGTTGTCTGCCTTTCTTTCTGTATGACTTGAGCGCTGATTACTGAGCACAAAGGACAACAAAATGATTAATATAATAGCTCCAACAATACATCAACAAAGAACTGTTTTTTTTTTTTTCCCTTCTCTCTGTCTCTGAGGACTTCCATGTTTTCCCATTTTCCTTTTATTTTCATAAACAAATTATGTGATGAGATATTGTTCACTTGTTTCTTTTTTATCTCCCTGCATCTGACTGACCATATCATCGCTTTTGCCATTAATACCAAGTCCAACAGGTCTTCGTTGCTCTTCTCTGTTTTACCATGTAATATCAGTTCTCTCTTGAATTAATTTGGGGTTGACTTCCATTCTGCCATTTTCTTCCAACACTCTGCTACGATTGGACATGACCAAAGCGCATGTTCTATGGTTTTCTCCCTTCTGCAGTTTAGGGGGCAGTATGGGTGTCTGCTTCTGCCCTGTCTGTAGGTTCTTTCTCTTGCCGGTAGGCGCCTTAGTGCCCCCAACCAGTTAATGTCATTCATCCAGCCTGGCAAGTTTTTGGATTGCAGTGCAGTCCAGTTTATTTCGTTGCTTGGTTTTTCTCCTGGCATCCCTCCAATGTGTATAGTTCTCCAGCGTGCGTATAGTTTTTTGTGGTCTAGAATTTCCTTGTCTGATGTGCACCATCTGTGCCTTTTGACAAAATCTCTTACAAGCCTGTAGTAGAATGGTACATCCTCTGACCAAGGTGCTGTATTGTTCCATTGCCAGATCTCTCTGAGTGTAAAACCAAGCCAAAATCTTGCAAGGAGTGATACCATATGACCCTGGGTGCCTCTTATTATTTCTGCTATGTTTGCCATGTATATTGATGTCAATTTCAAAGGAGCACATATCAAACCTTGACCTCCCTCCTTCCTGTCCATGTATAGTACTCTCCGTGCTGCCCATTCGCTTCCCCCTTTCCACACAAACTTGCACAATATGCGTTCCATCCGTCTACATATTAGATATGGCGGGGGGTAGACGTATGCCAGTTGCACCAGGCCTGATATTAGTTGGCCATGGATTGCTATTATTCTTCCCTGTATTGACAGGTCTCTTTCTGTCCACCTTTCGATCATTTTTTGTAATTTTGCCAAGGCTATGTCCCAGTTCTTTTGATTTCCTCCTTCTTTCCAGAATTGGACTCCCAAGATCTTTTGTCCATCATTGCACAAAGTGAATTCCCCTGGTACTTCCGTTCTTTTGTTCCATTTGCCCACATACATCACGCTTGATTTGCTCCAGTTTAGTCTGGCTCCTGCTGCGTTTTCAAATCTTCTTATTATCCGTTTCACTGCTGCAAAATCGCTTTCCGCTCCGATGAAACACGTTATATCATCTGCGTAGGCTGTGATTTTTGCGTGTGCTCCTTTGCCTCCTGGTATATGTAGTCCCTTGAGACCAGCATTCGATCTTAAACATGCCATCAGGGGCTCGAGATATATCACATACAGCAAAGGTGATAAGGGGCATCCTTGCCTTACTCCTCTGGATTGCGGTATTGGTTTTGTGTAATGGCCTTTTACCCCTACTCTGCTTTCAGCTCCCCTGTATATTAAACCAATCATTGCTCGGAAGGAGTCTTTGAATCCCATTTCCTTCATTATATTTTGCAAGAACTGGTGATTCACCCGATCAAATGCTTTTTCCTGGTCAAAACTTAAAATGGCCAGTTGTAGATTTCTCTGCTGGGCCCAGAATACCATATCTCTAATCAGAGTTAGGTTTAGGGTACACGACCTCCCTGGAACTCCGCATGTCTGGTCTGGATGGATAATGTTATGCATTACACCTTTTAGTCTTATTGCCAGGACTTTTGCAAAGATCTTATAGTCCGTCGTCAATAGAGTTATTGGCCTCCAGTTTTCCAGATTTTGCTTGTCACCTTTCTTGTGTAGGAGGGTCACGTAACCTGTCCTGTGGCTCGTTGGCAGCTCTCCTTTATCTATACACTCTGTTAAAACCTCCAACAAATCTGGCCCTATTAGCTCCCAAAAGGTCCTATACCACTCTGTTGGTAGACCATCTCCTCCTGGTGCTACGTTTTGCTTTAGGGTTTTCATTGCTTTCTCTAGCTCTTGCAATGTTATCTTTTCTTCCAGATTGTTACTTTCTTTTTCATCCAGTTTATTTTTTACTTTTTCAAGGAAGTCATTCATTTGTTCTTTTTCCAGTTCGTGATCTTTAAAGAGGTCTCCGTAGAACCTCTCCACGCATCCCCTCATTTCATCAACTGTAGTATGTTCTTTCCAACTCTCTTTCAAAGACTCCATATGTACTTTTTTCCTTCTCGTCTCCACTGATTTGAAAAAAAATCTGGTTGGTTTTTCATCCTCTATTAAATTCTTTTTTCCCGCCTGAAGGCTTATGTTTTTTGCCTCATTTTCAAAAAACTCTTTCAACTTTTTACTTGCCTCTCTTATGCCTTTTGCATGGCCAAGAGTCCATTGGTTTTGCAGTTCCTCTGACCATTTTTTGACTTTCGTTCTTTTTTCTCTTGCTTTCCTCTTGCCCCAGCTTCTGCAATACGCTTCTGTTCTTTGCTTGATGTTTTCCCACCATTCTGCTCTGGAGCTGTATAACCCCTTTAAAGTTTGCCATGCCTGGTATTGTCTCTCATATTTTGTACAAAATGATTTGTCTCTCAGGATGGTGGTGTTTAGCTTCCATCTGCCTGGTCCTCTTGGCTCCATATTCAGTTCCAATTCTGCCTTTAGTAGGCAGTGGTCTGTGCTCCAAAAGGGGGCTGTCTGTATCTTAATTAACTTTGCAGACTTTTGTACAAATATGTAGTCTAATCGTGATGTTATGCCTCTTGAATTTCGCCAAGTCGACTCTACTTTACCCTCTCTCCCTGTCTTTCAGGTTAAACCCTTTAAATATTTCCATCAGGTCTACTTCGTTTTCCATGTTTGTATTAAAATCCCCAGCCATCCACAAAAGTTTATTTACATTTAACAACATTTCAAGTTTTTTCAGAACTATGTTCCTATCTCTTCTTTTAACTGGCGCGTAAACACATATTGCTCTGAAGGGAGTACTTCTCCAGGTGCCATCTACACATATAATCCTACCCGGCACAATTGGGACAGCCATGTTTATTTCAAAGTCTTTAGACCTAAATAATATTCCCACTCCATCCCCTGCGCCATCTCCTACTCCCCATACTGCCGGTCCTACAGCCCACTCTTTTGAGAAACGCTTTGCTTCTACCTCTGACTTTAGATAGCACTCCTGTAGAAAGAAAACATCTCCTTCTTCTTCTTTAAGAGTCTGAAAAATTGCTACCCTTCTAAGCGTTCGTCTTAAACCCCTTACATTAAGAGTCACTAACCTTAAAGATGTTCTTTTTCCGGCTGGTGTCATTTGGGATAGGGGTATCTCTTTTGATTTTCGACTCTTTTTTGCCCTTTTGTTTCTTTTTCCTTAGTCCGAATCTCTATCTGTCTGCATTCCTTCTTCCCGCTCCTCTTCGTCTTGTAAGCTGTCATATTTTTCCCCTTCCTCTTTTCCCTCTTGATATCTTGCATCCTTATAACTCCTTCTTCCACTCTCGGTTCCTAGGAAAGCATCCGAAATCCTGGTGGACATGCTCCGATTTTTTGATGTTTCTGCTTCCTCTTCTCTTTTCTGTCTTCCTTCTTTTCCAATCCTTTTCTTTGGTGCTACATCCCCTCTATTTTTTCCCCCTTCTGTTTTCCGTTCTTTTACAGGCAATTCTGTACGACTCCCTACTTTTCTTTTCGTTGTCACATTCTTTTTTTTTATTTGCCATGGATTTTTTTCCTCCTCCTCCGTATTTCCCTCCTCACTGAGATCCTCTCTACGAGTTTTCTCTTTTTCTCTTCTCTCTTTTATCTCTTTCTCCTCCATTTGTTTTGACCACCTGTTGTTATTTTCTTTCTGTTCTTCCTCGCTTTCTGTGAGACAACTTTCGTATTCATTGGGACTCCATTCTGTGCGGATTCGATCCACTTTTCGATTTATCACTTCTAAACTTCCATCACTCGTTTCTTCTTTTCTTTGCTGACTTTTTACTTCATTTTCTTGCATTTCTTTTCTGTCCAATTCTCTGCCTTTGCCCATTTTGTCTTTCTCCTGTAGAACCTGGCTTCCTTGATTGACTTCTGCCATCCATGGATTTCTTTTCTCCTCCATTTTATTGCTTATTTTTGCCTTCTTACTTTTAGGACAATCTCTGTACCGGTGTTCCTTGTCTCCACAGAGGTTACATTCTTTTGGGACTGGGCAACTTGCCGCTGTGTGTCCTGCTTCCGCACACACTCTGCAGCGTTGTTCCGTGCAGTTTTCCTTTTTGTGACCCTGGGCTCCACATCTATGGCACAGAATTGGCTGACCTGGAGAGTACAGAAAGCCTCTATTTGATCCAATTGCGAAACTTCCTGGTGGATACATTATGGTTTCTGAACCGTCTTGGCTTTTTCTGAAACGGACTCGGTATCGCCATCTTCCACTCCAGATTCCATAGTCGTCCCTTAGTTTCATTCCTCCCATAACAGAGCAGTACCGTTCTAGAAAAACTTTGATATCTTCCTCTTCAACAAAAG
This sequence comes from Hoplisoma axelrodi, assembly GCA_028565655.1. Classification (NCBI taxonomy): domain Eukaryota; kingdom Metazoa; phylum Chordata; class Actinopteri; order Siluriformes; family Callichthyidae; genus Hoplisoma; species Hoplisoma axelrodi. Next base: position 5,637 of record JAOVVE010047036.1, on the reverse strand, counting down.
GGTTGTACATATGTAGAATTATCGTTGCTACCTCTTCAGCAAATAACGGGATGAAAAGTAAGCCACTGAGAGCTGGATGATTATTCTGTTTGCAGCACGTCTCGTAAAATCCTGAGCATTTGGTCAGCGTTTAAAAGGTAATATCCATAAAACCATTCCTTGAAAAATCCTGGAGACACCATACATCCTCCGGTTGCAGTTGGCAAAGGTCCTTCAAGATGTCCTCTACTACTACTTTTCTTCCAAATTCCTCCTTTCTTTTCAAAGTAACTTCCTCTTTCACTTGAATCCGTACAGTCGATCGCAGCCGCGCTACTGGAGCCGGCCTAGAGATTGCTGCTTCTGCCATCTTGGATTGTCAGGGCGTATCCATAAGAACAGATTTTTTTTTATTAGAAAATTACAAGCTGGTACCTAAAAGGATACCATACAATAACAAAAACCAGGTCAAAACCTCATTTCAAAACGTAAATACAAACCGATAACCTTATAATATACCCACCACCACACCTCCACCCAAAGCAAACCCTCAAACCACACCTTAATTCCTCAAATCCCAAACTCAAAATACCCACACCCCCCCCACAGCCCCATTTTTCTACCCCACCTCCAAACAACCCTCAAACCAGAGCACAGTGACTCTCTAACCCCACACTGCCTCACCCCACCCCCACTCTGGAGATTCCCTGTTCCCAGCTCAACACCCAGACCGGGGCTCTCAAAGAACATGCCCTGTCAAATCGTCCCACAAAGGCCTTAAAGAGTCCACCCAAACTCCCGCTCCCTATCCCCCTCCTAACAACATTCCCACGAACCCCCCAAAGCAGGTCTTTGGCCACCGAAACCGCCAACCACTCCATCGGCCTGAGATCTGCCCCGACCCCATACAGCACACAGTCCCTCGTGATGGATTCCCTCCCAGACACTTTAACACACCAACCTCTCACCTCGCCCCACAGGCAAGAAACCACCGGACAGTCCCACAAAGCATGCCCCACTGTCTCCTCTTTACCACAACCAAAGGGGCACAATGGATTTCCACCACTTCCATGCCGGAACAACCGTTCCTTCACAGGAAGTCGGCCCAAAGCACCTAGCCAATGCAAATCCCTGCTAAATCCATCAAGCCATTTAGGTTGCAGCGCTTCCCACTTCACCCAGACACTGGGCAGCTCACCAGGAGCCCAAGCTACCTGCCGCTCGCTCCAAGCCTTATACAAGCGTCTATGGTCTAACACCAGACTGTCCTCCAGGCACCATGCCCGCCTCCTCACCCACTCAACAATCCACCTATAGTGAGGCGGACAATCTAAAGACCAAGGCAGGGACCCTCTCCAGTGAACCACCCCCCTAAAAGTGAAGCCTAACCAAAATCTGGGGAAACCAGAGGAGAAACCCTCCGAACCACCCGCCAACAAACCCACAGTCCTCACCAGGTACAGGCTGTTAAGCTTTAGGGGGGGAGCTATTACCCCCCTGCCCCCCTTCCCAACTTCCAGGTACATGATCTTACGGGCCACCAATTCACGCCCACCCCTCCAAACAAACCGGAAGAGGGACTGCACCAACAACCTGCCCACCTGATAAGGGACCGGGTACACATGCGCCAAGTGGACCAACAGCGAAAGAAGATCCGTGTTGGCTACGGAGACCCGACCTGACAATGATATTGACCTCTCCGACCACAAAGAGGCCATAGTGCAAAACCGTGCCAGTGCCATTCGCCAGTTCACCTCTGCCCCACTCTCCCTACAAATCTGGACCCCCAAGATCTTCACACGGTCCTCTGCCACCGAAAAACCCCCAGGGACCTGTCGTCCATGCCGCCACCGCCCGACCAGCAGGGCCCTGGACTTGAAATAGTTTACCCTCGCCCCAGAGGCCAGCGAGAATCTCTGCAGTATCCTCGCCACCTCCAGAAACTCCTCCTCCCTAGTGACGAAGACCGTGGTGTCATCCGCATAAGCAGAGACCCTCACTCTCCCACCACCTGGGATATGCAGACCCTGAAGTACTGCCCCTTTCCTAAAATAGACCAGCAAAGGTTCGAGTGCCAACACATAAAGCAGGGGTGAAAGCGGGCAGCCTTGCCTCACTCCCCCTGCCTGCTTCACAAACCTTGAAGCAAACCCATTGACCCCCACACGACTCCCAACTTCACTATATAAGAGCCTGATCCAACCCACAAATTTTGGACCAAACCCCATGGCCTCCAAACACGCCAACAAGAAGTCATGATTAACGAGGTCAAACGCCTTCTCCTGGTCCAGGCTCAGCAGAGCCAGGGGGAGATCCCGCTGCTGGGCCCAACACACCGCATCCCGGATTAGTGCCAAGTTGGCATAGCACGACCGACCTGGGACACCACACGACTGATCGGGATGTACCACCTGCCCCATAACCTTCCTCAACCTCAAGGCCAGAGCCTTTGCCAGGATCTTATAATCCACATTAAGCAATGTAATTGGACGCCAGTTACCTAGATCTGCCCTGTCCCCCTTCTTGTGGATCAGGGCTATGCGTCCCTCCCTCAGGGAGCGGGGCAACAACCCCCTCCCCATAGCCTCTTGCACCACAGCCAAGAGCCTCGGGCCTACCAGAGGCCAGGACTCCCGATACCACTCCACCGGCAGCCCATCAAAGCCCGGGACCGTTCCCGACTTCATAGAAGCCAGTGCCTGCCCCAGCTCCTCCAACGTCAGGTCTGCCTCCAACGCACTGGAGTCCACAGCCGAGAGCCGCCGATCAAGGGACGCCAAAAACTCCCTCGCCACCACCCCTTCACAAGGCCGAACCCGAAACAGCGACTCATAATATGATGCTGCCACTTCCAGCATCTCATCGGCTGAGGACACAACCACATCAGCCCTCCTCAGCCCCGAAATGTGGGACAATTCCTGCCGTCTCCTAACCTGTCTGAAAAACCATCGGGAGGGACCTTCCTCCCCACCCAGTCTTCGCCGCTCCAACTGGAAGCAAAAAGACCGAGCTTCCCTCTCAAAATGTTCCCTCAGGCCGGCCCTCGCCTCCTTTACCAAAGCCTCCCTCCCCGAAACCCAAGCCAACTGCAGGTCTCTAGACCATCGCGTCACTACCTCCCTCTTTACCTTTGCGTTTTGATTACTCCACCTGCGACACCACTGCGCCACCCTCCCTTTAAACGTATCCCAACTAACGCCACCTCCAAAGGAGTCCCGACCCAACGCCGACTCCCCCTCCAAGGCAGCCCTCACAAAATCCTTAAAAGATTGATCTTGCAGGAGGGAAACATTGAGTCTCCAGAACCCCCTTCCTCTCTCCACTTCTTCCACAACAGCACTCATTTTAACCAGACAATGATCGGAGAACCCATTGGGGCACACCGACCACTGACTCACCCTAACCCTATCGGGAACAAGGATGTAATCTAGGCAGGAGGATGTCCCCCTAGAATTCCGCCATGTGGCCCTACTCTGCTCGGTGCTCTCCCCATCTACTGCGTCTTTTAGTCCCATCGCACATAAGCTTTTCCCCACCCCCGAGATCCTACACAACACCACATTGAAATCCCCCCCAATCACCACCCACCGATTAGTGCAAAGAAAATTGTGAAGGTCCCCAAAAAAGGACCCCCTACCAGGCCCACCCGCCGGTCCATAAACACAAACCACCCTAAACTCAACCCCAAACCAAACCCCATCAACAAACATAATCCTCCCTGGACACACCACCACCTTCTGTGTGAACACAAAATCCCATGACCTAAAAAGTATCCCAATCCCATCACCCCTCCCTCGGCCAGCTGACCACACAGAAGGTCCCAACCCCCAACCCCTGGAAAAAATGTTTTCGTCCCGACAAGAAAATAAATTACACTCCTGTACACACAAGACATCAAATTTTTCCCTTTCCAAAAACCGAAAAACCGCCGCCCGCCTAAGGCTCTGCTTTAAACCTCTTACATTCAGTGTACCCAAAGTAAAGATATTAGTCTTTTTTATCATAACAAAAGAAAAAACAAACAAAACAACTTAAATCATAACACTTCTTCACAACCCAACCCCCACACCCTCCCTCTCCCTTTCTAACACAGAATGCTTTATACACACCAGCTTCCCACCCACACAATGTGCCTCATCCCCCCCAACATGTTCCTTACACACCCCACACACCCCACACCTCTCATGCCAAACCTTATCTCCCACCCACACACAACTGTCATCCTTGCCCACAGAAATACCACATTTTTGACATAGTTGACCCGAACCCTTCCTATAAGGCCCCAACTCCAAAGGAGCCCCAACCGCTACCCCCAGTCCCGATCTGTCCTTCACCTTACGGGAAATAGGCGGTTCCCGATCCCCAGTCAGATCCTCCACCATAGGGGCTTTCCGCTTACCCACCCCCATCTTCCCATCCTCCATCAAGATGTCTGTTTCCATCGGTCCAAAGGCCTTCCCACCCATGGCTACATCCTCCATATCTACCCGATCCCCCCAGCCTGGAGAGGCGTCAGGAACGATTCCCATATCCAAAGAGGCAGAGCTAGGCACATCCAGCCCCTCCCCTGTGTCTCTCTCCGCCCCAAACGACTCTTGCTGGGATCCAGCCTGCCTCAAGTCCTCGGCATCCATTTTGTCCGTGTGCTCCTCGCCGAGCATATGCTGTAAATCCTCTACCAACAAGCTCATATCCCGAGCCGCGACGCTAGCATAGGAGGGCTTCCGCCCTGGACAAGCTCGGTACAAGTGTCCCTCACTCCCACAAAAGTGGCACTTCCTTGGAACCGTACATTTATCCGCCGAGTGACCCTCCCCAGAGCACAGCCGACATCGCAAGGCACTACAAAGCTCTTTGGTGTGCCCTAGACCCCCACATCGCCTGCAGTACAAAGGTTGCCCAGGATAAAACAAAAAACCCCTATTGGGGCCTAAAGCAAAACTTCCTGGAGGATGCAGCACAGCACCCGATGAATCAGACACTTTCAAGCGCACCTTAAACCGCCTCCTGCCACTCCAAATGCCAAACTCATCACGTACATAATCCACTTGAGAAATGGAAGAGCAGTACCTTTCCAGAAAATTTCGTATCTCCTCGTCTGACACATACGGGTTATACATGTGCACCGTGAGCCACACCTCCTCACCGACGAAAAGAGGCCTCAGACTCCATCCTTTCAGGGCCAAATTCTCCAAGTTGGACGTGCAGATAGCATGGAATGAAGAGCACTTAGCCGGCGAAGTAAAGGTGACATCTATGAAGCCAGACCTCGAAAAATCCTGCAGGCAATGAACCGAAGCTGGATCCATGGAACATAGCTCCCTCAGAATCTTCCTCACGAACCACTGCCGTCTAGTAGAACCATCCTCCATCACCGACTCCTTCAAAAACTCCAACCGAACTGTATTCCTCAGCCGCACCCCTTGGGCCGGCCCCAGACCGCCTTCTCTCGCCATGGAAATCAGGACGTACCTGCGAACAGATACTACACTTGATCTTAGCCAAAAGGCCGAGAAGCGATAACCCGTAAACTGCACGCTCACCTCAGGCACTCCAAACGGTGAGTGCCCTTCCAGGATGTCAGGGGATAGCTCCGCCCCTCTCTGGCAGGTGGGACATCTGGTTAGAGAGAACGACCTGAGACGAGACGCTGTTTTT
>JAOVVE010045992.1:0-10448 GCA_028565655.1 Hoplisoma axelrodi | reverse complement strand
CAATGGTAGCGATCATTGGCCAAAGCTTTAGGGCCTCTGCTGAGGAGGTGTTAAAGTGATACTCTTCCATCACACAGTGACCAGGAAGGTGTCTCAGTCTTTCCCCAGGTGTGCCATTTGCTGGGCTTGGCAAAGTGATCCCCAAAGATCTGGCCATGAGATTTTGTATATGTTTGTACATGAGATTTTTTATATCAAACTCTGTAGTTGGTGGGGCTGGACTTATCATTACATTGTTGTGGCCAAGATCCGGGTCGCTTTATGGGTCTCTCAAGGTGTGATGAAGAAAGGTACTAACCTCTTCAGCAGAGCATTCCAGCTGGCCGCTGCGCTTGGGGAAGCCAAATGGGTTGGCAATAAAGGATGTTCGCTTCTTGGCTCTCCTTTGCTCGTCTGGGGTTCCCCTCTGCTCTGCGGATCATTAGGAGTTTCCTGATGATTCCTCGCAAGTCTGTCAGGGCCTGCCGTTTCTCATCTCTGGCTGTCTTGTGCTACTTTTTAAGGAACCTCAGTTCTTGGTGCAGCTGCTGGATGTTGGTGGCTCTGCGATTCTTACTGTAAGGCTTCCTGCGGTTTCCTGTTTCAGTATGGTTAATTCTCTTTGACGCATAGCTAACAATGATGGTCGTCATTGTGTGCAACTGTCTGTCAATGTCACCCTTAGCTGTTGTTTGGACAATCTCGCAAAAGTCATTGTCGAATTGCGGCCACATGATCTTGCTAGTTGCTGGGGCCCATCTGATTCGCTGACGAACTACTGTGCGGGGATTTTGGGGAACAGGTGGGTGGAGGTGCTGGGCTCTGAGAGGTGAGTCCTGGCCCTGCTGCTCCTGCGTTGCGTCTCACTAGGAACTGGTCCTGTGCGTTGCAACTGTTTAACTTTGTCCAGACATTTCATTCTGGCCTGGTGAATTTTAAGGCCCCGCGGATTCTTGCATATTTTTCCGCAGATGCACATATCATTTATCATCGTCTTGTCGTTTGCGTGGGTCATTATCTGTAGGTCCGTTCTGTTGTGAATCATATATTTTTTGCCTTATTATCGCAAACATAGACTTAGTAGGTCGAAGTAATGCATGTTTCTCAAAATAATGACTTAGTCAGTTGAAAAAGTGACTTAGTATCTCGAAATAATGACTTCATAAGTCGAAATAATTACTTAGTAAGTCGAAATGATGACTTGCTATCTCAAAATAATGATTAGTATCTTAAAATGATGACTTAGTATCCCAAAATAATGACTTAGTTTCTTAAAATAATGACTTAGTATCTCGGAATAATGACTTGGTAAGTCGAAATAATGACTTAGCATCTCAACATACTTAGTAAATTGAAATAATGTCTTAGTAAGTCGAAATAATTACTTAGAATCCCAAAATAATGACTTTGTATCTCAAAATAATGACAGTATCTCGGAATAATGACTTAGTAAATCAAAATAATGACTTGCTATCTCAAAATAATGACTTAGTATCTCGAAATAATAACTTAGGAAGTCGAAAAAATGACAGTGTATGTCGAATAAATGACAGTATCTTGAAAGAATGACTTAGTAGTTCGAAATAATGACTTAGTAAGTCGAAATAATGACTTAGTATCTCAACATACTTATTTAGTTAGTCGAAATAATGTCTTAGTAAGTCGATATAATGACATTATCTCAAAAGAATGATTAGTATCTTAAAATAATGATTTGGTAATGACCGAGTTTAAAAAAAAAATGACAGGATCTCGAAATAAAGACCTAGTATCTCAAAATAATGACTTAGTAAATCAAAAAAATTACTTGCTATCTCAAAATAATGACTTAGTAAGTCGTAAAAATGACTTTGTGTACGTCAGATAAATGACTAGTATCTTGAAATAATGATCAGAAGTTCAAAATAAAGACTTAGTAAGTCGAAATAATGACTTAGTATCTCGACATAGTAAGTCGATATAATGTCTTAGTAAGTCAAATTAAGGACAGTAGCTCAAAATAATGATTAGTATCTTAAAATAATGATTTGGTAAGTGAAAATAATGATTTAGTAAATTGAAATAATGACTTAGTATCTCGAAACAATATTTTAGCAAGTCAAAATAAGGACTTAGTAAATCAAAATAATGACTTAGTATATCGAAATAATGACTCGGTAAGACGAAATAATTAGTATCACAAAACAATGACTTTGTAAGAAGGAATAATGACAGTATCTCAAAATGATTTCTATCTAAAAATAATGACAGTAAGAGGAAATAATGATTTAGTATCTTAAAATAATGACTTAGTAGCTCGAGATAATGATGTTGTGTCTCAAAATGATGACTTAGTAAGTCAAAATAATGACTTAGTATCTCAAAATATTGATTCAGTAAGTCGAAATAATGACTCAGTAAGTCAAAGAAATGATAGTACATCAAAGCAATGACTTAGTAAGTCAAAATAATGACTTACCTATTCGAAATAATGTTTTAGTAGGTCGAATAAATTACTACTATCTAAAAATAATTTAAGTATCTCAAAATAATGACTGTAAGTGGAAATAATGATTATGTATCTCAAAATAATGACTTAATAAGTTGAAATAATTTAGTATCTCAAAATAATTACTTAGTAAGTTGAAATAATGACTTAGAATCTCGAAATAAGTACTTATTGAGAAAAAAAAAAACGACATTTATTCAAAATAATGACTTTGTATCCCAAAAAAATGACTTAGAAAGTGGTGAAATTGATTTTATATCTTGATATAATGACCTAGTAAGTTGAAATAATGACTTAGCATCACAAAATAATGACTTAGTAAGCCAAAATAATGACTTAGTATCTCGAAATAATGACTTTGTAATTTGAAAAAATTACTTAGTGTAAGTCGAATAAATGACTTAGTATCTGGAAATAATAACTTAATAACTCGAAATAATGACTTAGTATCTCGAAATACTGACTCAGTAAGTCAAAAAAATCACTTTGTATCTCGAAATAATGACTTAATATCTCAAAATAATTACTTAGTAAGTCGAAACAATGACAGTAATTTGAAATAATGACGTATTCAGTCAGAATAATTACTTAGTAACTTTAAAAAAAGACAATTATTCTAAATAATGACTTAGTAAGTAGAAATAATATCTTAGTATCTCAAAATAATGATGACTTAGTAACTGTATTAAAATACAGTACACCTGTAGGAGCATTAAAGATATTGGATTGGACAAGTTTTTTTGTTACTACTGGAGTCGAACTCAGCTGCATGTGCACAAGACAATTTCCAAGAACTCTCACCCAACAGTCTGTTTTGATGCGATTGGCTCAGTAGTGAGAAAACTGGTGAGACCAAATAGATCTGGCCATATATTTTTGTATCAAGCAATTGCTCTAGTGTCCCAGTGGTGCAAATGCTGCCAGAGAGACATGGCATCAATGCTATCAAAACGTGGTTAACAGAATGTATTGGTGCAGGTGCTGTATCAAAGAAGGCTGTGAGTGATTTTTCTCTGGCCATTCTTGGAGCTCTTTTGAAGGCTTTTACTCCACATCATGATCTGAAGTCCTTCATAAAAGAATGCTTTCGTGTCTTACTTGGAAACCAGTCAGCAAGACTCCCCCCTTGTTTTGTCAGGGTTGATATTGTGCACTGCATCAAGATGATCTGCCAGTGCCTGAAAAATAAAACACACCGTATCAAAAATTTCTTTGTCAGGTCATTAGCAAAGCTTCTTCAGTCACAATGCTTGGACAATGCAAAACAGCATTACATGACATCTTTGTTGGGGCTCTCAGTGAGGCGGAGGGTGATGACAGTATTGGAGTTCCTCTCGCATCAGAATGATGCAAAAGTATCTAAAAGATCAAAAGGCTGAAGGCTCAATCATCATCCCAGATAAAGAGACAGAGGAAAAAAATCAAGTAAATCTATGTGATGTCATCCAAACTGATCTCCGAGACCTGTTGACAAAAATATGAGAGGAGAGCAGGTCACTTGCTGCAGCTAATGGGGACAGAGCTAATGGGAACAGAGATAATATCCACTTCTTCCCATAATAATATCATTCCCCCATTATAAGGCTTGCAAGTTACTTTTCACTCTGGACAGGAATAATGGTCCTTCTGTTCCAGAGCACCTGCATCACAGCAAGCTCAACTACTGTTGAAGCTGAATTCAAAAAAATAAAACATGGCCTTTTCAAACATGAAAACTTGCCTGTTCGAGTTGATCGCTTCATTGCTCGCATTCTTTCCTTCATTGATGGAAAGATGTGGATTGCTGCAGCACATGAAAAAAAGAACAATGAGGAAACATTGGGATCAGCGACAGTCACAAGTAGCCAATCCAGCAACAATGACTGCCCACAGTGATGGAGGCAAGACAAAAATGGATGCTCAGCCTTGCAACAAACATTCCTCTAACAGATGGAGATGAAGTGGAAAACTGGAAAGGCCTATTTCCTCTACCCGAAAAAAAGTAAGAGCACTTCCTACCTCTTTCCTTTCACCAAATGGCTCCATGCAGATCCATCTTTTGGCAAAAACGTTTGTGCTGAATACCTGTGCGTTTGATGCATTTGTTCAGTGCTTGGGCTGTGCTTTCTGTGACAGCTCTGCATTTCAAAATGCTGTAAAGAACAACAGTGATAACCCAGTCTTGCAGCTGGTAAAAGCCATTGCCACAGTTTTAGTTAACAATTTTTTATATATAACAGTCTTTGGTTTTTATGTAACTAAAGCGCTCTACTTTTTTACTTTAGATTGAGGTTTGCTTACATTTCATTGCTTATCCTAAATGTAAACACTACCACCTTATAGTTAACAGTATGTAACTAAAGCGCTCCGTTTTTTGTCACTTTCGATGAGGTTTGTTTACATTTTAATGTTAATCCTAAATGTAAACAATTCAAACTTAATAATATTGTAACCACAGCGCTCTGCTTAACTTTTTATTCTTTGCTTTATTTTTCAATATATATATATATGAGGTTTGTTAACCTTTCAATGTTTATCCTAAATGTAAACAGTACCACCTTTTAGTTAACTGTATGTAACTAAAGCGCTCAACTTTTTCACTTTAGATTGAAATTTCATTGTTTATCCTAAATGTAAACAGTACAACATTGTATGTAACTAATGCGCTCCACTTTTTCACTTTAGATGAGGTTTGTTTACATTTCCATGTTAATCCTAAATGTAAACTGTACCACCTTTTAGTTAACAGTATGTAACTACAGGACTCTGCTTTTTTTTACTTTAGATTAGGTTTGTTTACATTTCAATGTTTATCCTAATTGTAAACAGTACAATCTTTTAGTTTACAGTATGTAACTAAAGCACTCTACTTTTTCCCTTTAGATAAGGTTTGCATACATTTCAATGTTTATCCTAATTGTAAACAGTACCACCTTTTTGTTAACAGTATGTAACTAAAGTGCTGTGTTTTTTCACTTTAGATGAAGTTTGTTTATATTTTAATGTTTATCCAAAATGTAAACAGTTCCACTTTTTAATTAACAGTATGTAACTAAAGCTCTCTACTTTTTCACTTTAGATTGAGGTTTGGTTACATTTAATTGTTTATCCTAAATGTAAACAGTACAACCTTGTATGTAACTAGTGCGCTCCACTTTTTCACTTTAGATAAGGTTTGATTACATTTCCATCTAAATGTAAACAATTTGACTTTGTAGCTAACAGTATGTAACTAAAGCACTCTGCTTTTGTAGTTTAGATGAGGTTTGTTTACATTTCAATGTTTATTCAAAATAAAAACTATAAAACCTTACAGTTAATACTATTGTAACTACAGCGCTCTGCTTAGTTTTAACAAACTATTCTTTGCTTTATATTTCTCTTTAGTTAAGGTTTGTTTACATTTCAATGTTTATCCTAAATGTAAACAGTACCACCTTTTAGTTAACACTATGTAACTAAAGCACTCTACTTTTTCACTTTAGATGTGGTTTGTTTAGATTTCATTGTTTATCCTAAATGTAAACAGTACAAACTCGTATGTAACTAAAGGGCTTCACTTTTTCACTTTAGATGAGGTTTGTTCACATTTTAATGTTTATCCTGAATATAAATAGTACAACCTTGTATGTAACTAAAGAACTCTGCTTTAACAAAACTTATAGTTTGCTTTGTTTTACAGTTAGTAAAGTTTGTTTATAGTCCAATATTTAATGTAAAAATAAACAATACATATATTTAGTTAACATTACTTCAACTACAGGGCTGTGCTTTATACTTTTGATAAATTTTGTTTATAGTTCAATGTGTATTCCATAAAAAACAATACAACCTCGTACAACTACAGCAACAAACTCTAAACTTTGCTTAATTTTTAATTTTAATGTGCATTCAAAAATATAAACAATTCCACCTTGTTGTTAACAGTATTATAATAACAACAATGACCTGCTTAGTTTCAACGAACTCTTTATTCCTTGCTTTTTTTTCACTTTAGATGAAAAGTCACTAAGTCAAAATAATGACTTACTGAGTCGAAATAATGGCTTATTATCTCACAATGATTATTAATGGTCTTGAAATAATGACCCTGAAAGTCGAAATAATGCCTCAGTAAGTCAAAATATTGACTTAGTAATGACCTAGTATATTAAAATAATGACTTAGTAAGTCGAAATATTCACTTAGTATCTCATAATAATGACCTAGTGTTACGGGATATCTTAAGCGGACCCAAGGATGCAGACGAGGGAGATGCCTTTAAGTGAGTTTTTTAACACAAAGGCGTATAACAAAATTAATAATAAAATAATGATAAAGTCAGGAAGGTGAGGTTCGCTCCTTGGGCCCACGCCTCCGGCCAGCTAACGCGTGCACCGAAGGGAGGAGCTATGGCACAGGGGATGTGACGATCTGGAAAAAGAAAACAAACACAGGGGTAAGTGAACGTAAGCAGTAACTGGAAATCTAACTAAAAAGTAACTCACCTTGAGCCACATCAGAGAAACCAGCTTCCAAATAAACACTGAAAGGACAAAATTAACAGCAGATAATAATAATACAAATAAAGTAATAAATAACACCACAATACCCAATTCCCTGGAGATTATAGTTTTTTCCCAAAGGCGGGCTCGAACCCCGGTCCCTTCGGTCAGCGACTCACAAGTTGCCACTGGTCCACGTAGCTATAAAGCTCCACACGACCCGAATGCAATAAGGCCTTTGCAAACGGTAAGTAGAGATAATCAGTCAGTAAGAGTTCAATCATGCATCCCTCCAGGGAACGGGTAAGTCTTTAGAAAAAATTAGGCTTAAGGAAAAAATGAGGAAAAAAGGTGCAGGGGAAAAAAATATGTATCTTGCAGTCCACAGCCAATTCCGTTGGCGAGTGCTCCCGAGACGCAAACCCCGGCTCCCTGAATCCCGGTGAACAGCGCTACCTATGAGCTGTGCAGCAGTCTTCTGATTTTGAAGCTGAATGACTTATAAAGGGTAATGGCGCTGCAGCACCGCTTAGCGGTGGCGCGGGGCGGAAGGCAGCCGAGCACACCTGAAGCGCGGTGGGGAAAACTTACTCCCCACTGTGACACAAAACTATCTGGCGATTTAACACCAATATTCTCCGGCGTGGCCGAAGGTGAGTTCAAGTCTTAAAGACTTAGAGAATGCAAGCTACGACTGGCAGAACGAACCTATGGTGGGCCGGAAGCGGAAAATCTTGGCATCAAACAGGAATTGAGATGGTCCAGCGCTGGATCAGCGGCAAGGACCGCCCTAAATACGCGCTCCGCACCTGACGGCCATTCGCCGGTGTAATTAAGCTGCTGATAAATTATCAGCAGCTTGTTAGGATCTGTAAGGCCGAGGACCGCGTGAGCTTAATACACGATCGGTCGTAGGCCTTCTAACACCTAGTATATTAAAATAATGACCTAGTATATTAAAATAATGACTTACTAAGTCGAAATATAGACTTAGTATTTCGAAATAATGACTGTTTTGAATACATCTTTAGGATGTGCTGGGAAGCATCATCAGTGATGTTCCTGGGGTCATTGGGGGCTTCGGCCCTTTCAACATCACACAATTTCAGATTGATCGTCCAGCAAACCCCCAGCAGCCCACTTCGATAGGTTTGCTGCACTCCATCACCAGGTCTAGGTATTTAGACAGCTTTTTTTTTCATGTGCCTCCACCATATGCTCTTCCCATGGCACAGTGAGCTCCCACATGATCACCTGCTTGGTAGCATTAGAGTGGATAATTAAGTCTGGTCGCAATCTTGTCTGGGCGATGTGTTCAGGGACATTAAGTTGTCTTTCTAGGTTCACTCTTAGCTTCCAATCTGGTGCTGTCGACAGCAAACCAGATTTGTTCTGTTACCACACATGGGTATTCTCTCAAGCCCTTAGGAAAGCAATGTTGCTCTTTCTTAAGCAGTGTTTGCTGGACTGAATCGCTGTTGTGACTACTTCCGCAACTGCCGTGAGCAGTCTTCCATCCTCTTCCATCACACAGTGACCAGGAAAGTGTCTCAGTCTTGCCCCAGGTGTGCCATTTGCTGGGCTTGGCAAATTGATCCCCAAAGATCTGGCCATGAGATTTTGCGCTGTACCGTCTTCTCCCATCTGGTCCATGCACCCTATTGGCTCAGTCCCACCACCTTGCTGGTTCTCACCTCCTCTACCTCAGCACACACTTCCACTTGGAGGAAATGTTGTTGCTCCTTTCCTTTAGCACTGTCTACCTTGCTACATGGGAAGTTTCCCCGGCCTGCTGGCCGCTTGCCACTGTCCCCACAAGGGCCTTCTGTCCGAGCCGTTTCTCTGCTGCCTGTGGGTCTCTGGCCACACTTCACTTTCTGCCTGTGTGGACTTCAATGCCAGCTGTTGCCACCTTGGGCTCCCTGGAATCCCTATACAGCATAGTCTCTCTTGTCTGCATCACCACAAACTATTCTGTGAGGCTACTAAAAGGTGGCTATAGGGGATTGAGAATCACATAAAGGGCAGCACTACTTAGGCTCCTCGGCAATCCAAGCCACCGATGCAGGTAACTGCTGATCTTCTTCCTCAGGGCCTCCACTGTTGACATTGGGACGTCATTCAGCAGTAGGGGCCACAGCACCCTGGGTAGAAGCAGTAAGATGGTACAAAACTGGCCCAGTTCTTTAGAGTTCTCCTCCTTGGGGATCCACATGCCCTCAGCCCATCTCCACTGGTTTGCAACTCTTCCTCGACGCCAGACTACTTTCAGGATCTTCCATAACTGCTGCAGGAGTTTTAGACAGAGTTTGTAAACATTGTATAGTACCCCACTGGGTCCAGAGGCTGAGGCTGACCTTAATGCCTTTACAGCTTCCTGGACCACCCTCCAGCTAGGCTCTTTTATATCAAACTCTGTACTTGGTGGGGCTGGACTTATCATTGCATTGTTGTGGCCAAGATTCGGATTGCTTTCTGGGTCTCTCAAGGTGTGATGAAGGAAGTACTAACCTCTTCAGCAGAACATTCCAGCTGGCCGCTGCGCTTGCCTCCTAGCAATCTCCTGGTGAAGCCAAATGAGTTGGCAATGAAGGATGTTCGCTTCTTGACTCTCCTTTGCTCGTCTGGGGTGCCCCTCTGCTCTGCGGATAATCAGGAGTTTCCTGATGATTCCTCGCAACTCTGTCAGGGCCTGCCGTGTCTCTGTCTCTGGCTGTCTTGTGCTGCTTTTTAAGGGACCTCAGTTCTTGGGGCAGCTGCTGGATCTTGGTGGCTCTGCGATTCTAACTGTAAGGCTTCCTGCGGTTCCCTGTCTCAGTATGGTTAATTCTCTCTAATGCATAACTAACAATGATGGTTGTCATTGTGTGCAACTGTCTGTCAATGTCACCCTTAGTTGTTGTTTGGACAATCTCACAAACGTCATTGTCGAATTGCTGCCACATGATCTTGCTAGTTGCTGGGGGCCATCTGATCCCCTGACGAATTACTGTGCATGGATTTTGGGGAACAGGTGGGTGGAGGTGCTGGGCTCTGAGAGGTGAGTCCTTGGCCCTGCTCCTCCTGCGTCTTACCAGAAACTAGTCCAGTGCGTTGCAACTGTTTGACTTTGTCCAGACATTTTATTCTGGCGTGGTGAATTTTAAGGCCCTGTGGATTCTTGCATATTTTTCCACAGATGCACATATTTATCATCGTCTTGTCGTTTGCGTGGGTCATTATCTGTAGGTCCGTCCTGTTGGGGGTCAAAATAATGCCTTCTTATCACAAACAATGACTTAGTAGGTCGAAATAATGCAGTAGTTTCTCAAAATGACGCCTTAGTAAGTCAAAACAATGACTTAGTAAGTCGAAAAAATGACTTAGTATGTCGAAATAATGACTTCATAAGTCGAAATAATGACTTAGTAAGTCGAAATGATGACTTACTATCTCAAAATAATGATAAGTATCTTAAAATAATGACAGTAAGTGGAAATAATGATTTAGTATCTTAAGATAATGACTTAGTATCCCAA
>JAOVVE010042855.1:0-10462 GCA_028565655.1 Hoplisoma axelrodi | reverse complement strand
TTTAATGTTTTTTCTAGAGTAATATCTCGCCGAGTTATAAAAGTGTTAATGCAGAATTTCAGTTTTCAGACGCCGGCATCTGACTCGACGCCTAAGGGTTAAACAGAGTGGACGTTGAGCATCCACAGAGTTCATTAGTGAAGCAAAGAGTGCAGCGAAACGAGTGATTGGATAAATGCTGGACTTTGTCCTGCCCATCAGATGCGCAGCGTCTCTGGAGGTCTATGGGGTAGTGGGCGTGCCTCGGCAGGGTCGGACGCTCAGCTTCTGCATGATGATTGGATGATCTGTCTGAGGCTGAATCCCTTTTTGATTAACAGTGAAATGAGCGAATCAGCGATCTTTTGGTGTTAACATCCCTGGGAGCATGTTTTAATTTTCATTCTGTTCTGAATTAAATCGGAGACTTTGCTAATCCTCTTAGCGGCATTTTTTTTTGTTAAAAACAACTAGCGACAAATCAAGCTTCTATTTCTGTTTTTTTGTAGCTGCTTGTGTTTGGAGACTGACTTCTATCACTCTTTCTGACTTATATAGCAGTTTCTGTCCAGTGGGTGCTGCTGTGCCCCTTCACCATCACAAATCATTTTCTTGACAAAAAACGGAGAGTAGAATTTACGTAAAAATAAACTGACACATTTTATGATGTAAGCCGAAATTGAGCTTCCCCTCCTTGAAAGACCAGCATCCGCCACTGCCTCTAAGGCCTTCCTGACCTGGCCCATAGATGTATTAGTATAATGGACCCCCTGACAAAACCTGGTTGCCCAGAAGGCCCACTGTGAGGTACACAAGCAAGTCTTTGGGGAGAGAAGTTTAAAGTTCCTACAAACTGAGTTTGAGAGCTAGGGACTTTATGATGGGGATGCCGCCATACAAGAGCAACACAATCAACCTTGTTTTTGTGGAGAGGATCTATAAGGCATGCAAATTTGTTGGCTTGTTTAAGTTGCCCAATGCTAAGGAGAGCATTGGCCTTCTTAACCAACATGTGGTCTGAATCCACAGGAGGCCTTGAGACTACGTCTCGGCAGCGGCTTTATATTTGGAAACCTCAACCCCTAAGGAGGCAATCCAGCAAACTGGTGTACCCAAGTGTATGCTGGCCTTTGGGTGTACCCAACCCAACTACTTATTCCGAGTTTTTTCTGTATATTGGTTCCTTTTCAACTACCCCACTTAGGTACCCCACTACCCAACAAAATCAGGAACCTATCACCTAAATTATTTGAATACACACCAGATAATTCTCAAGGTCCTTAACCCTTGGTGTTCCCCGTGGGGACCTGGGGTAGAATAGGTTCCCAGCCCCCTCTGGCTGTTCGTAAAAAACGAAGAAATGAGGCACCCTGTTTACCGTGGGGTGCGACCCGTGTCTGCGGAGGGAGGGATCCTGGTGTTTGAGAGTAGTGGTAGCTGCGGCTGCCATGTGCCCAACACATCACTTTGGCCCCGACTTCGCATAGACTGGAGGTTGGAGAGGCCCACTCCAACCAATCGGCTGATCAGGACGTGCCCTAGGTCGTATCCCATGTGCGATCCCTAGAAGGCGCTGGCTTAGGGTCAATCGAGTACCGACAACACCTGGAGGCTTGAGTATATTATCCATGTATCCCTGGTGCATAACCGCAGGAAATCCGCGGCTCTGTGCACCCCCTTGTTGGGCTCCAAGTTGGGTGGGTAGCATGGGTAACAAAACATAATATCTTACCATGGCAACTCAAACTAACTTTAAAAGGAGGTATACTGAAAACGAAGTGGAACGAAACAAGAATGCAGACGAAAACTTCTCACTGTGTCAAGAAAACTGGCCAAGGTTCCTAATCCTGGAATCTCTAGATACCAAACTATTCCCCTTTGCAATTCAAAAGGCCATCGCAGGAATCGCAGGATCTGTAAAAGACGCCCAAAAACTCAGATCAGGCCAGATCCTAGTTGAATGCCTTAAAAAGGTTCAGGCAGACAACCTGCTAAAGGCAAAAGAAATGGCGTTAGTACGCATCCGGTCTTTCCCCATAAATCCTTAAACAATAGCAAAGGTTTCATACGCACAAAAGAACTGGAAGGCATTGATGAGGAAGAAATTGCACTGGAACTAGCACCACAGGATGTGACTGAAGTGAAAAGGATCCAAATAAGAAGAGACAATAATATCATAAACACAAATACATACATAATCAACTTCAACAAGCCTCAACCACCACCAAAACTGATGATCGGTTACATGAGGATCAATGTGGAACCATATATTCCCAACCCCATTAGATGTTTCCGATGCCAAAAATATGGACACGGTGCAGCAGTCTGCAAAAGCAAACCTGCCTGTAGCAGATGTGGGGAAGAGGAACATGCACTGCCATGCCAGAACCCTGCAAAGTGCAAAAATTGTGGAGGGCCACACGATGCAGCCAATAAAACATGCCCGGCATGGTTGAAGGAAAAAGAAATACAAAAATTTAAAACACTCAGCAAAATTAGCTACCCAGAAGCTCGGAAAATAGTAGAAAATCTTTCAAATTTCAGACTAACAAACTCCTATGCCAAAGTAACAAAAACAACACAGAGCAACTCTTGTCAAACTGAAATAACATGGCTAAGCAGAGATAAACCACTAAAAGTGACCGAAACCCAAATTCCTCACACTGGAAAAAGCAAGGGAACCAAGGAACAACCATAACGACACAATCAAATAGCAACATTAATCAAAGAACGCAAACGGCCACCTGCAAAAGCAAAAATGAAAAGAAAGTCAACCCCCTCAATAAAATGGACATAAAACAACTCAACCGGACTGAACCACCGCAAGATGTTGATATGAAAGATAACATACAGACACGAGAACGAAGCCAATCACCTAGAGGCAAGAACAGATCACGTTCATCAAAGAAGAAATGAAAGGTCCAATCATACAAACATATGGAACTGTCGAGGAATGAAAGCCAACTTACCAGAACTTCAAAGACTAATAGTGGAACATAACCCACCCTGCATCTGCCTGCAAGAAACTTTCCTATCACAGGAAAATTGTCTAAACATAAATAACTACACATCCTACAATACCTTCGGACCAAATATGGATAAACCAACTGGAGGGACAACCTTCCTAATACACAGTCAAATTCCCCACACACAGATGGAAATCAACACACCACTACAAGCAACAGCTATCCGAATCTCCAAGGTTGCACAGAAAACCATTACAATCTGCTCAATATACATACCCCCAAACTCAGCACTATCACCTCAGAATTTAGAAGACTTAATCAAACAGTTTCCTAAACCACTAATAATAGTAGGAGACTTTAATGGACATAACCCACTATGGGGAAGCAAGGACATGAACAAAAAAGGTAAAATAATCGAGGACTTCATAACCACCAATAACCTATGAATACTTAACAATATGCCTAACACATATCTACACCCTGGACATGGAACTTATTCAAGTATAGACATATCCTTTTGCTCCCCAGAAATATACACAGAATTTTCTTGGAGAATTTGGGATGACCTCTGTGGAAGTGACCACTTCCCGATACTCATTCAACCATTCATCCCCCAGAAACAACAACACCTACCTAGGTGGCAGTTTAAAAGAGCAGATTGGACAAAGTTTAAAGAACTGTGTGAGGGCAGACTCAGTAAAGTACCTAAGGAAACAAATAATCCAGCTAAATGGTTTACAAGCACACTTAATAAAATTGCTACGGAAACAATCCCAAGATCTTCAGGCAGAGCCACCAAGAAACATCTCCCATGGTTCAATGAAGACTGTCAAGTAGCGGTCGTAAATCGGAAAAGAGCAGAACGTCTCTTCTAAAAACACCCAACAACAGACCATCTAATCAAATTAAAGGAACTCTGAGCCAAAGCTAAAAGAACAATAAACCAAGCAAAAAACAACACATGGAGAGAGTATGTGAGTAAATTTAACACCAGCACACCCACAAACCAAGTATGGAATCTACTGTAATAAAAAGGATGAAAGGGAAAGAAAACAAGAGGCAGATCTCATTTATAAAAAAAACAAGACAATCACAGATGAATCAGAAATAGTCAATGCTCTGGCAGAAAGTTTTGAGGAGAACTCCAATGCTAAAACAACCACCCCGGAATTTCAAACACTCGAAAAGAAAGAGGAAGGAAAACAACTTGACTTCAATAGCCAAAATCAAGAACCGTACAACAAAAAAATTTCATTAATTGAACTTCAGAGAGCTATGGATAAGGCTCATAACACATCAGCAGGACCCGATGATATCGACTACAAACTCATACGCAACCTCCCACAATGCTCTAAACATGCACTCCTTTAAATATTCAACCAGATCTGGACAAGCGGAAAACTACCACAGATATGGAAAATGGCAACAATAATCCCTATTCCGAAACCTAGAAAAGACCATTCAGATCCCAAAAACTACCGACCTATTGCATTAACAAGCTGCCTATGTAAAACCTTCGAAAGGGTGATAAACGCTCGACTAGTGTTGCAACTAGAAACCAAAAAACTCATCAGCCCCTTTCAAAATGGTTTTCGCAAAGGTAGAAGCACAACAGGCAACCTAAACTTCCTTGAAAGCTTCATCCGAAATGCTTTTATCCAGAGGGACCATGCAGTGGTCATATTTTTTGACCTGGAAAAGGCTAACGATACTACCTGGAAGTATGGAATTTTGAGAGATCTTCATCAGATGGGTTTCAGGGGCCGGCTGCCCAAACTAATCACAATTTTTTTTTTAGAAAACAGATATTTCAGGGTAAAACTAAACAGTACGGTATCAAGAATCCACAAACAAGAAATGGGTGTACCACAGGGTAGCATCTTATCAGTAACACTATTCAACATCAAAATAAACAGTGTGACAAGGATTTTCACTCCCAACACCTTCTGCAGTTTATATGTAGATGACCTATCCATCTGCTTTCGTAGTAAAGACATGGACATAATTGAAGAACAACTTCAAACAAACATAAACAATATACTCAAGTGGGCTACGCAAAACGGCTTCAGGTTCGCCAAACAAAAGAGTACCTGCATCCACTTTTGCCAGAATCGCAACCTCCACCCTGAACCAGAATTCTACATTGAAGGAGCGGCCTTGAAAATCGTTAAAGAGGCTAAATACCTTGGACTCATACTGGACAATAAACTATCTTTCACCTCACACATCCAAACAATAAAAACAAAAGGGCAAAAAACTTTAAACCTACTTAAGGTACTGGCGAACACTAAATGGGGAGCAGATAAAAAAAAAAAAAAACACTACAACAAATATACAGAGCCATCATTAGACCAAAAATAGACTATGGATGCATGATCTACGGAGCTGCCAGAACATCCTACCTCCATAAACCCGATCCAATCCAACACCAAGGACTGCGTCTGATTTTTAGCAGCTTACAGAACATCTCCAAGCCCAAGCCTACATGTAGCTGCAAATGAGCCCCCTCTGGAACTTAGAAGAACAAAGCTCGCCTTACAATATTATATAAAACTGATGGCAAACAAAGTTGACCCAATCTACCTTTTAGTGCTCTACCTTAAACACTCAGCTCTCTTTCAAGCTAAACCATACACCATTTAACCTTTTCGATTACGGATAAGACCCGCCCTAAAAAAAACATCCATAACTGCAAAATCCATCTCAAACTCCAAGTTTTACACCATACCCCCATGGAATCTGCAGAAAGTGAAAATAATTCTGGACAATAAGCATACCAAACAACAGACCAACCACACATTATCAAAACCATGCAGAAACCATAAGCTACTTTCCCTTCCATACCACAATATACACCGATGGATCCAAAACTGATGATAGTTACAGCAGCCATAATAAGCAAACAGAGCTCGAAGGGAGTACGTCTACCTGCAAATCTTTCCATATTCACAGCAGAAGCAATAGCCATTCAAATGGCATTACAACTCATCGAAGAGACAGACATCCAAAAGGCACTCAGTTGTACAGACTCAAGGTCCTGCTTGGAAGCAATAACGTCAATGAAACTCTCTTACCCAGTAATGACAGATATTTTGGAAAAAACCTACCACCTCCAAAACCTGTACAAAGAAATAAGGTTTGTCTGGGTACCAGGACATTGTGGGATCAAAGGAAACGAACAAGCTGACCAAATGGCAAAAAACACAAGAGGTGAAATAACAACCCAACAAACCCCAGCTGATGACATCAAGCCCAGCATCAACAGATACATCCAAAGGAAATGGCAAAAGCAATGGGACTTACTCAAAAACAACAAACTACACGAAGTAAATCCAACCATAAATGAAAAATCTACCAACAGCATTCCACATTGAGTAGATCAAACAATATACAACAGATGCCGAATAGGACACACCAAACTGACGCACTAACCCTGCACCAATGTATTCAACATGTATCACTTCACTAACAATAAAACATACATTAATAGAGTGCACCAAGTACCAAAAAGAAAGCATGCACATCTAGACTCGAACCTATACAAAATATTCAACAATGCACAAAACTCAAATGTACTCAACTTCCTGGAAATAACCAACCTGCAAAGACTATATGACAGAATTCCCAAAACTACTGTTAACATCGTGATTCACCAATTCCTGCCATGTACATAGCCTGGATGCTGACATGGCGTAAAACACTACCTACCTACCTACCTTTTGATTTTTTGCTATTTATTTAAAGGATAAAATTCCTTTCTTACCTCAAGACTATTGCATGTATCTAGAAGACTGAGTGTATTAGACTCTTCTCTCTCCATAATTCTTTAGCAGTCATTGTGCTGTCATTGTAAGATGTTACAAACTTAGTCACTGGTTTTTGACACTGAAATTAGAGCAATTATCAAAAAGAATGTCAGTTTGGAGTTGCTGTCCTTTGGCAATTCTCTGTTCATGACTGCTATGATAACCATCTCTCAACATTCCAAGTTGCAACACTCAGAATTCTCCATCTCTCAACATTCCATGTTGGTGAAAACACTTATCCCGACTTATTGGCTAATAGCGGGCGTGAATTTTGCGAGAGATAGTCGCCTTTGTAAACTGTTATAGACTGGACAGAAGATGATGTGTGCTAAGTATGAGCTCAATTGCATGTACGGTTACTGAGAAACAGACATGTAGCAAATTTCTTTGACATCCTTATGGACTGTTAGTAAGTGTATATAGAATTTTTAGAACTTTTGAGTAAGGCGTTTTTGAGTTATTGATTTTTAAATGAATTATGAATTAGAATTTTGACAGTACTATTTAGCATGTAGCAGCTTGACGGAATGAAAAAGTCAGACTTTGTTTTTTTGATAATTATTGAAGAGCACGCTCTGCTGAATTTTTTGATACCAAACACATGGGGGTTGACTGAAAAACCTAGGACTAGTGAGCAAAAGTAGCTTTTGCCAATTAAACGCGTTTTGCTGCTCTATTGCGCCACCTATAGGCTAATCGGTCTGAATATTGGTGACGCGCACCACCTGCACCTACTCTCCAAATATGGAGTGTGTGGGACTTACGGTTTTGGCTGCACATCGCGTTTTGTGGGAAAATAAAAATAATAATGAGAAATCTGAGAAAAAACAATAGGTGTTCTAGCACTTCGTGCTTGAACCCTAATGATTTGACCATTTTATTTTTGTTATTACAGGTACTAGGCATTTAAATAAAAAAAATTCTTAATTAATGAAAAAATGGGCAAAAAGGCGCCCAACGCACAGCCGCGCACGGAAATAGTGACGAAGTCGTGCCTTCGGAATTTCAAAAATTTAAAAAAAGCATGTTTTAAAGATGACGATATAAGTCAATGTTTTTGCTTTGTCATGATATAATTGAATCGTTTATCTTTTAATGGATGTAGATTGATGTATTGTTACACCCCTAATATTTATGTTGTATTTATACGCATCAACAGGTATTAGGCCTGGGCGATAAACCGAAAATTTACCAATACCAAAATTTATGATGATAACTGACGTCATTTTGCCCATATCAGTATTTCTGGTGTCTTAAAAAATTAAAAGAAAAGTCTTTTTTTTCTGGTCAACTTCTCAGTTGAGCTCTTAAATAAAATACACATTTTCTTCATTCATCAATGCTTTAAAGTTAACTAAAGTAGCAACGAACTATCAAAATAACTGGCTGTGAAGTACTTATGTTGGCCTAACATTATTTTTGGGGGTATGTGTGTATTAGTATTATTGACTATTTATTGTAATCAAGGTAAACTGCTTAATATAACCGCAATATTGATTTTAGGCCATATCGTTCCAGCCCAAACAGGTATCAGTTATAAACGTAATGTTTTTTTTTTTTTTTTTACTCTTACAGTTATACAAGTGCTCACCTTTGGTGTCAGCCTCTACAACTTGTTCCTTGGCTACCTCTTCTTGCTCTTCATCCTGGGCCTGGAAAATGGCTGAAAGGAAAAAGAAGAGCAGCTCGCAAAGAGGCCCTTCAGGATCACAGCCGACCAAAGCCTCTTCTAGAATCTCTGTTAACAAAAAAGTACAAAAACAAGAAACCAATTCACTTTTTGACCTGTAAAAAGGTCAGACGATAATATACCCAATTTACTTTTAACAAGTTTGCAAACGCACCACAATGACAGATCTCACTTTTAGCAACCCCCTCAAAACACAGTTTGCAAATGTTTCCTTTTTCCAATTGTTAATAAACAAATCTGAAGATTTATTCTCATGTTTAATGAGTAAGGATTTTTTTTTTTATTAACTTGCAGCTTAGGGTTAACATATAAATTCAGCCAACATAAACTACCACTTTTCCAACTGCAATTTACAGTTACTAAATACAGTACCAGAAAAAAAATTCTGAAACAATGGACCACTCGTGTTTATTTGAGCTTATTGGATATAACTTATTAAAATAAATTATGAGAGTTAAGAACTAAATATTAAAAATTACTTCGTTTAGTTAAGCCATTCTCTCATTTGCAATGCAACCCTGAACATGTCTATATACTGCCGGTGGGAGTGTTCAAATCAGTTTCACAGGGCATTTTAATAACGCTAATAAGTCTAAATAATGCTACACTTTATTAACATACTGTATGTAAAATACAGCCCTCCCTGTTAAGAATACACCAGCTAGCAATAATCTGTTGTGTGCTATGATGAACAGGAGGGGGGGAAAAAAAAAATCTTCAAAGTTCACATCACACACAAACCGCCAACTAACCCAATGTCATGCCTTCAGGGAACTCATCTGTAAGATCAAAAATATCGCCAAAAACATTCAGAAATTCCAGCACCATCAGTGCATCTCCAAAGAGCTCTGGAGGCAGACGAGTTTTCACAGAAAGAGGCTGTGGAAGCTCCTGGAAACACAAACAATTTATTGATGGGTTTTATAATTCTTTTTTTTTTAAATGTTAAGGTTTAACAACATACGTGAAAATGCATACCAACCTTGAGGTCATCACACTCCATGTCTTCTCTGGGTTTACTCCACAACTTCAGTCTTTCAGCATATTTCTTCTTTTCTTCCTTTATCTTTTCTCGCTCCTGAACAGTAATCCATAACGTATGAACAAGTTCTGAACATTAACTTGCATGGGCTTCTTTTTAAAGAAATGATAATTTTGAGATTATTTGGCTGAACTCATCCTTTCTCCACCCTTACCCGTTCTCTCTCTTCTTTCTTTTTCTGTTTCTCTTCCTCAAACATTCTCCTGAGCTCCTCCCTTTTTCTTTCTCGATCTTCCTTTTCTTTCTTTTTAGCATCTATGATGTGCTCACGTTCTCTTTTAAATGTATTTTTTTCATTTCCTGAAAAATCATGGCAAGATTAAGTTTCAAATACAATTTAAATGATCACGTCATAAATACTTAAAGGGGCTATCTCATGGAAAATCCACTTTTTGGAGTTTTATATCATGTTATAGTGTTGTCCTCTCATTAAAAACGTGCTCAGAGTCTTGCTTTGATTCACTCATGCATGTTTGACAAATTCTATGATGTTTTGAGGAAGTCAAGCTCAAGAGCAAAAACACCCGGTGGGGCCTATGGGGCATAACCCCAGCTCTGAGGCGTTTTAAAAAAGTCTCTGTACTCGCGCACCGGTTCTTCGGACAAAGTACTTTCCAGGTCCGACGTGGGATCGTTCAAATAAGGTTCAATCGAATCTTGACTTGACATTTTACAAAATAAATTATATATAAAGTTGCAACTTTTTTTTTTATTACAACAACAGTTGTAATAACTACAACACCGCTCCTACTGTAGGTTGTAAGTAGAGATGCACAGATCCAATATTAATATCGGTATCGGGCCCGATATTGGAAAAAATCCAGATCGGGTAACGGTGAAAATGTGGCCGATCCATAAAAATATATGTATTCAGTAGCGATGAGTCGGTCGCGAACGATCCGAGAATCGGCTCTTTGAAGTGAACGATGATAGTCGGTTCCTGATTGGGCCCGTGTTTCCACTGCTCCACTGGTGTCAC
>JAOVVE010041811.1:0-10468 GCA_028565655.1 Hoplisoma axelrodi | reverse complement strand
TACGGTCTTGGCTGCACATGCGGTTCTGTGAGCCAAAAAAAGAGAAGAAGAAACTGAAATCGAGCAATTACAAAAATGGACAAGCACGCAGAGCGTGCTTGACCCCTAATAATAATATGGATACAGGACAGTATATGGAAAAAGTATGGGAGAGAGTAACATCTACCACAGAACCAAATAAAAGAGTGAAAGTACAGAAAAAATTAACTGAACTGTTTGCATCATGACAACTTAGGGGTCTGATGCCTGAAAATAAAGATCCTGCACCAACGTGTCTATGATTATTATTATAAAGGTGAAGTTAAAAAAGCTGAAAATAATTGGACAAAGGGGGGCTCACATCGGTTTGTTAAATTTAGAAGGACGTCGGATGAAGTGAATAAACAAAATTCACGCTGTCTGGCGCTCCTGACACATATGAGAGTGGAGTCAGAATGGCAAAATAATAAAAAAAATCTAAAACAAAAAAAAAAAAAACCCACCAGATTCACCCAAGTGTACCAAATCTGAACTGAATGGGACATGAACTTCACCAGGTTACAGTCAAAGAGTCATGAATTTAAAATCAAATTTACAAAAATCCCCTAAAGCGTCAGCAGCCGTAATACAACCGCCACCATCATGTCGACCTGTATATCCTCAAATACCACTGAACTGCACACAAGCAGCAGTGCGAGCTCCTGTTGTGAATATTGAGAGTGGACATATTGAAATTATTAAAGGACAGATAGAGATGGCAGAAATTGATAAACAGGTACAAATTCCTAGAAAGACTAAAAAAAAAAGATTTGGAAGATTAAAAAAATATATAAAACTTGCTGTAAACAGAGGAATTTTGTATAGAAAATTCTCTGGAGTAGAAAATTCAGATAATCAAAACGGAATGCATAGAGAGGAAGAGTATTTGGAGGAATACAGAAATCAGGGTGATAGGACGTAATCCGAAAGTTGCGAGGTCTCATTATATCCCTTGATCACTACACATGCAGGACAACAAGTTTATCGCCCATGGACCCATAAGGACATGGATGGATTAATAACTAAACTACCACCCCTAACGAAAGGCGGACAAGCTTGGGTGTCCAAATTTGAGCAGTATGCAGCTGGTGAAAAGCTCTGTTTAGGGAATTTCAGGGTGCTAATAGGAAGGTTAGAAGGTAAGAGAAAATTTGTATTAATTGACCCAGCAGCAAAACTTGGGAATATGAAACAGGAAACACCCCTGTCTAGTATAAGAAAGGATTTGTGGGATACTCTTAAAGAATTATATCCAGCAACTCATAGTTTGACAAAACTGACAGCCCTTAAGAAAGACACAGACGAAGACATGGTACAATTTCTAAGGAAGTGTAGTGATTTGTGGTTAGAGGCAACTGGTGAGAGCTTTGATAAAACAGCTGCAACAGAAATGTTATGGAGACAACAAGTAATAAAAGCACTACCAGAATTAGTACAAACAAAGTTAGAAGATATTGTCGAACTTCATAGTATGCCTTTTGATCAATGGGAAAAGATTATAACTCATCATGAATTAAAATATAGACAGACGCAAAGTAAGAATGATAAAGAAATTAAAGAATTGACTAAACGATTACTCAAGTTACAAGTAGAAAAGAAGAATAAAGAAAAGAAAAAAGAAGAAAATATTAAAACCCAGTTGGTCGCTCAATCAGCTACTCCACAGATGGCACCCCCCCAAGCCATGTTTACACAGCCACAGATGGCCTATAGATCTTACACAGGCCAGGATGTGCCTCCTTTTCCACCATGTCTAAATGGTGTAACTAATACTTCAGCAAACCCCCAAGTACTTGACCCTCCCCCCCCCCCCCCCTATATGGTCCAGGATACGTACAGAGAGGGAGAGGAAACAGAGGGGGTGCGCCCAGAAGAACAATGGGTCAAGTACGAACTTGTTTTATCTGTAATCAGTTAGGACATTTGGCTAGGAGATGTCCAAATCAACAATCAGCAGGAGTGATACAGCAGCAGATGCAATATCAACCTCAACCAATGATTCCACAGTCACAAGTAATGCCGCAGGAATCAATTAAACAGACACAGGCACCAGTAGTCTCAAATTCCTCACAACTCCCACCACCGCAATGACTTCAAAACTCGTATTGAAAATCCGATGAGTATCCTGGTGCAGAATGGATTATACCTCAGAAAATAGAGCCAAAGGTTTCCTGCACCATTGGGGGACAAGAAACTACATTAATGATTGATACTGGGGCAACAGTATCCTGTTTAAATAAATGTTTTGATGTACCATTGTCCTCCCCAACTATGAAAACAGTAGGATATTCTGGGGTAGTAAACACTCATTTTTATACACAACCTTTGGTAACTAAGATCGGAAGTCAAACATTAGAACATCAATATTTATATGCTCAAAATTGTCCAGTGAATTTAATAGGTAGAGATTTATTGACTAAATTAAATGCTAAAATAAGCTGTTCGGAACAAGGCATGATTTTTCAGATTAGGGACAAAGATGAATTATTACCAAACATTATGTTTTCAGCTCCAACACCCATTTCTGTTAACAATGACAGTACTCTTGTATACTGGTTGAGGTTAACAAGTCCAACAATTGATACTCCCCATATTCAACGAGCATTTTTGAAATGGAAACCATGGATCTTGTCTTTAAGTCCATATGGCCCAGTTTTGGATCCATTACATGTCACATTTAATTACTTAGCTGAGCCAGATGAGGAATACCAGCAAGCATGGGAGAGTGAAATGGAAGGGAAAAAAGACACTATATGTTTAAAAAACATATATGTTGGACCCGAAGGGGTTGCAGCATATTGTCAGTTAAACCAGAATCAAGAGTTATGGTATGAATTAGGCCACAAACAACAGTATACACCCCATGTTACGCTTGCAATACATAGTGGCCACGAAGCGAGGTCATTAGGAGAAATGATGACACGTGCACTAAACCAAACATGGGTTGATACGGAAGAACACAAGAATTTGTTTAGATCAGAAGATGGCACAATGTGGAAAATAGAGGTGACATGTACGGACTCAGGCGTGTTAGAAGAGCAACAGCTTACCAGAGACCATGGGAGAGAACTTACCGATCACCCAGATGCGGAATTAATGTTAAACTCACTGCCTGATAAACTTTGGACAAAAGATCCTTATGATGTTGGACTGGCAGCTGAACACATGGTGGCTATTAGGACCATGAAAGATCAATTACCCATTTGGCGCCCCCAGTATCACCTTAAACCAGAACAAACTGAGGGTATAAAAGATACCATTGAAGGTCTTTTACAAGCGGGTGTGCTGACCCACACACAATCTGACTGGAATACTCCAATTTTGCCGGTTCCAAAGGCAGATAATAAAGGGTGGCGCATGGTCCATGATTTACGTGAAATAAATAAAATTACTTTGGCAGACAATATACCAGTCCCTGATCCATACACAGCTCTTAATAACTTACATCCTGAGCATAGATATTTTTCTGTTGTAGATCTAGGGAATGCCTTTTTCTGCCTTCCTCTGAGTCCAGAGAGTCAGGCAATGTTTAGTTTTACATTTAGGGGACGGAAATATACCTACACTAGACTACCACAGGGGTATAAAGAAAGCCCAGGACTTTTTAACAAAGCTTTAAAACATGATCTAAGGGATTTACACTTACCCGATGACACAGTAGTGATTCAATATGTGGATGACATATTGATTGCATCGAATACAGCAGATCAATGTTTGACAGCAACACGTGCATTGCTACAGAAGGTAGCTGACAAAGGTTATAAGGTGAAGCGCGAAAAATTACAAATTGCTCGTAGGACGGTAACATTTTTGGGCCGTAGAGTGTCAGCACACTCACAAGGCATAACGCCTGCACAACAACAGACAATTTTGAGTCACCCAAAGCCAAAAACGGTACAACACATGATGCAGTTTTTGGGACTCACAGGGTATAACAGGCATTATGTACCTAATTATGTTAATCCTACACAACCCCTACGTGATTTAGTTTTGGAGCAAAGTAGTAGAAACTTAACTGCTGACTTAAAGTGGACCATAGAGGCGGAACAGGCATTTACGGCCACTAAACAATCGTTAGCACAAGCTACAAATCTTGCGATACCAGATTATAAAAAGACATTTTACTTGGATGTGACTGAAACGAACGGCGTTGTAAATGCAGTTCTGTTTCAAAAGGGGGAAGGTCAGAGACATGTCCTGATGTATCAAAGTTTTTGTCTTGATTTGATAGAACGAGGACAAACTACATGCACAAGAGCAATGGCGGCTTTAGCAGGAGCAGTTGAGAAAACTGCACACATGGTCATGTGTCATCCGTTAGTAATTAATACTCATCATGGAGTAATTTCATTTCTTAAGTCAAGTGCATTTGCACTGTCCACCTCGAGAAAGATGAGAATTAGTGACATACTCCTCCAGTCACACATTACATATGTTGCAAATTCCAAAACGAATATGGCAAATTTAATGCCAAAAAAGCATATGAACAGACATGACTGTGAGCACAGAGCTGAACGGGACGCAAAGATAAGGGAAGATTTGAAATCTGAACCTTTGATGAGAGTGGACTGGACATTGTTTACGGATGGATGCTGTTATAAGGGGGGTAATGGGAATGTAGCTTCTTATGCAGTAGTTCAACAAGCAGACCCACAGACACATTTTACAGTTGAAGCACAAATGTTACCTCAACCAGCATCAGCCCAGTTAGCCGAAGTAAGGGCTCTGATTAGAGCAATGGAGTTAAGTAAAGGAAAATCTGTAAACATTTACACAGACTCAGCATATGCATACACAGCTGTTCATGTAGATGGACCACAGTGGCAGAGAAGAGGATTTGTTACCTCACAGAATACCCCAGTGAAGCATGTGGAAGAATTAAAACATTTGATGGAAGCTGTTAAATTACCTAAACATGTAGCGGTAATGAAATGTAAAGGTCATTCTAAATTAGACAATTCCATAACTAAAGGGAATGATGCAGCTGATCAAGCTGCAAAACATGTGGGTGGGTATAAGAAACAGATGTTTTGTATTTCCACAGACACACAAACGGAGTTGAGAGAAGAGCAAATGGTGCAGCTCCAATTAGAAGCAGGTCCATATGAACACCAACAGTGGACTGAAAAGGGAGCCACACAGAATAATGGATTGTGGAGGGCACATGATGGGAGAATTGTAGCTCCAGCTAAACTATGCAGTTCTCTAATTAGACAAGCGCATGAACCATCACATGTAGGGAAGAAACGAACACTAAGTGTAATTAGCCTTCATTAGTGGCACCCATTTATGAAGGACCCAGTGGACAATTACATTACTGAATGTGATATCTGTGAAAAGTACAACAATAAAAAGTACTCACAAAACCGATGGGACATTTTCCTGTCCCAGATGCTCCCTTTAAAGAAATTTGTATTGATTATACAGATATGGGAGAAGATAAGGTAGTAAGAGGTTTTAGGTATGTTTCAGTGATGATAGACAGGTATACCCGTTGGATCGAAGCCATACCTTCAAAGAAAGAGGATGCAAAGACAGTAATTAAATGGTTAAAATCTGAACTAATTCCCAGGTACGGAGTACCTAAGGTAATAAGATCTGACAATGGTTCACATTTTACTGCTAAAGCTCTAGATGAAATAGAAAAATACTTAGGAATAGAGCACAGGTTTGGGGCTGTTTTTCACCCAGCCAGCCAGGGGATCGTTGAGAGAGCAAACCAGACATTGAAAAGGAAAATTGCTAAAATTTGTCATGGTAACAAATTGAACTGGCTAGATGCCCTACCTCTTGCATTAATGTCCATGAGAAGTTCTCCATCTAACCAAACTCATTTAACCCCACATGAGCTTCTTACAGGTAGAAGGATGCCAGGACCTCCAAGAGATAGTGGCTATGGGCCAACTTTGGATATTGAGAAGGTGGATGAGACTGAATACATGGAAGCCTTGACTAACATTATTGAAGCTCTCTCTGTACAGGTGAAAGCAGCTGAGAAGGTGGCCACCGACAAGAGGGGGACGGAATTTGACCTTGACCGGACAGACCAAAGCCCTATTACTCCAGGAAGTTGGGTGAGGATTAAAGTCCACAAGAGAAAGTGGGCTGATCCGAGATGGACAAAACCGTATGAAGTGTTAGAGGTAACGCCATACGCTGTAAAAGTTAAAGGTAAAAAGGGCGCCAATTGGCACCATCTCACACATTGTTCACCCACACCTGAACCTTCACGTACATTGAAGGAAATTAGAAACCGATTAAAAGAAGCTGAGTAGAAATTATAAAACTCATTAAATTCATTCTCGGCTCAAAATGATTTGGATTTTCTTGTTGATCCTATGCTATGGCATAGGGTTAACAACAACACAGTTATCTTTAAAACAGACAGTATGGCTAGAAGAGGGACAAGATAATCTGTTTACTTTCACTACAAGTGCTTTAGATATAAAAATAAAAGAGGGGATGCATTTAGTTGTTTAACCAAAACAGTCACTAAAGAGGGTAAATATCCTGGTAGTAAGGGAAATGATGTAGCATGGTCATATCCAGCATGGTCACCCTCCTGTAAGTCAGAGGGGCGGAAAAATGAAAAAATGAGTTTGATTAAAGATCAAAGAAGTTTAGATACATGGGTGTTGACCATAAATAAAAAGGTTATATGTTCGAACTACACTTTAATAATCGGGAACCATGAGTGTAAAACATCTGAACAAAAATGGACTACTTTAGAAGTAAAGTGTGGAAAAGATCAAGGAATAAAAAATGAAGTAGTCACTTTATTAAATATTACTGAACTGACTGATACTATTGCAATAGAAACAGGATTTGTAGAAGATAATCTGTGGTTGAAATTGATGATTTATACAGTCCAAACTATAAAAAAGTCAAATTGTCTTGCATGCTCCAATCCCCGCCCTAGTCTGTTTACTGTACCATTTCCATTAAATACGGAGAATGATGGACCTGGTTTAAAGTGTGTACTCTCGCTCTTTACTGACAAAATAGGTCCCAACTGTAGTACAGTCAGTTACCTGTTCCCATCAAATAGTGGCAGAGATACACCACCGATATACACTCCCAGAAGAGGTAACTACACCTGCTTTGAAAGGAGAAACAAGGATAACAACAATAAAGTGGAGGTGGGCGAGTTGTATAGTTCATGGTGTAAATATCATGTGAATGTAGCAGATTCAACCAGTGGTTATGACTCCAGCCTGTTTGTGCACACGCAAGGACGTAGTGACATCTGGTGGATGTGCAAACCTACTGTGTTGAGAAGTAAGCTGCCTGAAGCCTGGGATGGTATTTGTGGACTGGTTCAGTTGGTTGTACCCATTAGTATAGCTGGTATTAAAGAAGCAGAAGACATAAGTAAAAGGAGAAAGAGAGGAGTCACTTTGCCAGGGGGGTCATTTGATCCACATGTATATATTGATGCGATAGGAGTCCCTAGAGGAGTTCCTAATGAGTTCAAGGCACGAGACCAGATTGCGGCTGGGTTTGAAAGCATACTAATATGGCCAACAATTAATAAAAATGTGGACTGGATAAATTACATCTTTTATAACCAGCAGAGATTTGTAAATTATACAAGAGATGCTGTTAAAGGTATCCATGAACAATTAGAAAAAAACTAGTTTAATGGCATGGCAAAACAGAATAGCTCTAGATTTTTTATTAGCAGAAAAAGGGTGTGTGTGTAAAATGTTTGGGGAAAAATGTTGTACTTTTATTCCAAATAATACAAGTCCTGATGGATCAATTACAAGGACATTAAAAGGATTGACTGCGTTAAGTAAAGAGTTAAAAGAAAACAGTGGGGTTGATAATGTATTCAATAAATGGATGGACCAAATGTTTGGGAGCTGGAAAGCATGAATTATTAGTCTAGCTTCATCAGTGGCGATTACAATTGCAATTATAGCGGTGTGTGGATGCTGTTGTATACCTTGTATCAGAAACATGGTGGATAAACTAATACAGAAAGCATTTACTAAAGAGAATCTCCAGATGATGCTTGGGGAAGAACAAATAGGTTTACTTGATGACAAGGAGTCAGATAACTGTGAGAATAAGTACTAGGTAAGTTGATTCATCATGCTAAATTGGCAATATAATGATTACTCAACTGTAAATCCTGTACTCATTATACTTGTTTCTTTTTTATAGGAAAGCGGTTACATATTCAGAATTTCAGACCAGAGCAAAAGACCAGAGATGAGGAGTGGTCTGACAGGAGATATGCACCGTCTCCGGAAAAGAACTAATTATGCTCTGTTGCACACACCATACATTTTCATAGCACTCTACACTTAGATATTTAGGTTAGTTTTCTTAGCTTAGTTGTTTAAAATGTTTAGAGATCTACTGATATGCATAACGGGGAGGAAAGAAGAGTCTCTAAGGGATGTATATCCTTTCAGGGAATTAAAGCGCCTCATGCACCACCCGAATATGATCATTAGGGATTGCATCACATTTTAAATTACAATTATTAAGGTTGTAATCAAATGGGTTAATGATGTAATTACAAGTGTAATGTATTATCACACCCTTATAATAGGGTGTGAAAAGGGGGATTTGTAAAGATATTGTTTCATGTAAAATTGTTTTATGATTAAACCATTGTAGAGATCCTAAGATTTTGGTAACCAGAGCAACTTAGAAACAGATGGTAATGGAATTTACTTTAGAAACTCTGTACTTACATCAATCGTGAAACCTATAGGAGGCTTATTCCTGTACCACAGGAATTTAGGGTCATAGGTTAAAAGACAGATGTGTGGAACTGGAGTCTTTGTGTACATAAGTTAGAAAGCTGAAATCGGATACGGTCACGCACACATACAGAGGATACACAGACGCCGATTGAACTTATAAAAGCAGAAACACAGAAGCAAGAACCAGAGATCTCTCCATCCAGCAGAGGATTCAAATGTTCTCTGTTGAATGATTTACTCCTGTACACTGTATGTTTTTCAGTATGGCGCATTAAATATTTTTGGACTGAAAGCCGACTCCTGACCGTTTTATTTTGAACTTAACAGTGGCTTAGTGGTTAGCACATTTGCCTCTCAGCACTTGTGGTTCCTGGTTCGAATCCCAATCTAGGTGGAGTTTGCATGTTCTCCCCGTGTCTGTGTGGGTTTCACCAGTGACTGCATAACGCAAAGTGCTTTGTTAAATGATAAGGTGAATAAAATAAAAATAAGGGACATCCTGGATCTGTTTCGTTGGTTTTCTTCATTTTGAAAATGTATTTTAGAAGTATCGGATCGAGACTCTGTATCGCCCACACAACCCCACTCTCGCCCACACACCCCGACTCCATGTACAGACTCCAGATAAACAAGGAAATTCAATTTTTTTATTTAATTCATTCATTATTTTCTGCTTAATCATCCACTAGTGTTGCGGCGGGGTGGGGGGGCATAGGGGTGTCACATGCCCATCCAGGGAGAATGTCCCAGGTGCTGGGCAGACACACCCAGGACAGGGCACCAATCCATCACTGGGCACACTCACTTACACAGCCACACACAAATATACACCGTATGGGGCAATATGAAGCATTCAATTTACCTTAAATCCATGTTTTTGGAGTGAGAAAGAAACCAGAAAACCCAGAGGAAACTCCTACGGACTTGCGGAGAACATGGAAACTCCACCCAGATTGGAATTAGAACCTGAACCCCCAGCACTGAAAGACCACCAAGCCACGGTACCACCCAGATTCAATTTAATTACATTATATAAAAAGAAATGAACAACATCACTATGGTAACAGTGTCCTCCTTTTCAGACTGGCACAGAAGGTGTTAAGCAACTCCTTTATTTATTATTATTATTTTTTTTTATGAATCTATTATCAGCTGTAGAGGAGGTTCAGTTAAAGTTGATGACAGATCAGATAAATCATATCGTTTAACCCTCTCCAAAACCAAACCTGCGCCATGCTGAGCTTATCCCGTCCACTGAACACGCCGTCATAAATAAACAGCTGAAAGATTAGAACACTGCACATGACTCACGCTGAAAGTTTGAGAAGCTGAACGACCTGAAGTCCTTTTACCGCAATGACCAATCAGCAGCCTCCTCTAAACCCCTGTTATTCAGACGGACCCACCCTGTGATCCATGCAAGCAGACAATAAACGGGCGTGGACCTGGCTTTAGGCAGTGTGTGCTGTTAACACAGAGATTACGACAAAACAGGGAGAGCACAGAGTAAAAACTCCCTTTTTAACTTTCACTTTAGTTTAGATTTAATAAACTTCAAATTTAAAAAGTTATACAGAAAAGATGGAACTTGTAGTTCTTTGTAGTTCTATAGTTTTGCTTTATAAAGTATGCAGTTTTTTTGTTTGAAGATTGTCAGCACTGTTCCTATCATTTTCGTTATCTTTTATCACTCCGATTAGAAGACCATTTGTCGTTTTTCCATTTTGTAG
>JAOVVE010039718.1:0-10496 GCA_028565655.1 Hoplisoma axelrodi | reverse complement strand
ATTTCGAGGCGTTTTGCATTAGGACATGATGAGAAGAACATTTTATTTCGGTTTTATAAAAACATATAGCACTTTAATAAAAAAAAATGTAACAGTTATTTTATTTTAGTATAACATTGAAATAAAGGCATTTTTTTCCACGAGATAGCCGCTTTAAAAAAAAAATTTGCATAACTCTCGTTCTACTTCAGATAAATTAACGTTTGATACTGCAATTAAAAGATCTCAATGAGCTTTAATTATGTGCTAAATATCATTAAGATCGCATGGTTGCAAAAGTCCTTTTTCAAGGCCCAAAGTTTAACATTTTCTGACTTTAGACCCCCTTTTTACCCCCTTCCTATACGGATTTGCTAAAGTTTTTAGGTTTTTGTGCTCTATCTATGTACTAAGTTTCATTTGATTCCAACTTGGAGGGTTGCTGACCATTCCTTGTTAGTTTAGGGTGTGGCAGTATCTTAAAAGACATGTACTAATTCTCTTAATTATTCATTGGTCATCACAGCTACCTGGCCCATGAGGTATTCCATTTCCATGAATCAAGAATACACAGTGTAGTGTACACTCTGAATATGTATCCTCTGTGCAAATGAAGAGATATTGAATAGAGTTCTGTGGCTATTTAGCATTCAGTGACATTGTACACGTGCCTGAGTTGACATTTTACCACCAAGACAGCAATAAACGTCTGACTGTTGATGTCTCTTTAGGTTGTTTAATCTGTGGTGCACCTGTGTTTTTTTTGTTGCCAAGACAGCAATATGCCAGACATTTACTTAAACACATCTTATTTTGAGACCACCACATCCAACAAGACAGATATATTTGCACTAGGTGTGGAACAAATACATTGTGGCAAGATGCATTCCGATTTAAAAATGCAGCGATGTGCATCGTAGAGATTGACGATTGCGAGTGCGTTTCATTCATTCATTATAATCCGCTTAAATGCCTTTTAAATAAATTGCATTGTTTTAAATTCAGAGGGCGCCAAAGCATGTCTGTCAGTTCCTGCAACTTCTATTCCAAGTGAATCACAATCAGAACGATTAAACGAACGTTTTTAGCAGCAGGGTACAATGTATGCACTCAAAGCTTCTGCCTAAAAAGGTATTATAATTAAAAAAAAAAAAAGTCAATGTCCTAAGTTAGGAAAGATTACGTTGAGTGTTTAAAGCAGTGGTCGCCAACCAGTTAATCACGATCGACAGGTTGATCTTCAGGACAATGTAAGTCGATCCCAATACACTGCGTTCATTATACACTGTGTGATATATTATACAAAGATACTTTATTGTCAATTCCACAGTAGATCTTACGACAGAGACTCAATTTCGTTACTCTCTCTCCATAGGCAAAGAGAAAGCAAGCCGCTGTGCGAGCACTGTGCATCCACAATGGATGTGGATCCATCGTTATTTAAAATGAAACCTGAATGCAAGTTAAAGATTTCCGGTATCTTTATCAATCAAATACTGCCATCTATTGGCCAAATTATTGAACGCAGTTTAAAAATACAAATGTAAAGCAGTCAGAGGTGTGGGTTATTGTGAATAATGTCATAATGAAGAAGGGTCATCAAAGAACAAGGCAAAGACGTACAATTTTTACCAGAGTTTTTTTACTGCGTTTTTATTTACCACAGTTAAGGACAAAACACTTTGTCTGATATGTCAACAAAGTGTAGCTTTCGCCAAAGAAGGCAATTTTTTCACAATGCATCCTAAGAACACATCCACCAGGTAAGGGATTTTTTTTGTTTGAAGATTGCCAGCACTGTTCTTATCATTTTCGTTATCTATTATTACTCCGATTAGAAGACCATTTGTTGTTTTTCCATTTTGTAGCCATGGAGCAGTTCAGTATTGAGGAACACATTTGAATTGTGAAAACTCATTACAAAATGGGGAGTGCTATGCAGAGACTTTTAAGGTTGGAAATTCAAAGAACCTGGATCAGTTGCAACCAGAAAATCGCCCGGTCGAAACCGAAATGTTTACATGCATCAGAAAGAGACGTCTGCGAAAGAGTTTTCATTCATTTTAACAATCAGATGACTGTCTGCAGAGAAAGTGGAGGTGGACATTCATTATTTAATCGAAGTATATGTTGAATGAAATTAAACAAAAAATTTAAATTTTGCTTCAATTTTGGCTGATTTATTGCATTTTTAAAAACTGCGTACTTTATAAAAAAAACCCTGTATATACAAAATATCCAAAGTATACAAGTATATACAGGCGGCATGGTAGCTTAGTGGTTAGCACATTCGCCTCTTAGCGCTTGGGACTCCCGGTTCAAATCCCAATCTGAGTGGAATTTCCATGTTCTCCCCGTGAGTTTCCTCAGGGTTCTCCGGTTTCCTCCCACATTCAAAAAACGTGGATTGACTGGAAACACTAAATTGACTGCTCTAAATTGTCCCATATAGTCTGTGTGAGTGAGTGCGTGAGTGTGTGTGTGAGTGTGTCCTAGGTGTATCTGCCCATCACCCGAAACGTTCTCCCCTGGATGGGCATAAGAAACCCCACCGCGACCCAAGTACAGGATTAAGAGGAAGATAATGAATAAATGACGGCAAGAAGGCAAACTGGGCAATTCGGGCTAGCAACCCATCTTGCATCCTTGGTGATGAGGAAGCCAATTCAAGCTACAAATAGCCCTTCAGAGATATACCCCCAAGGGATCCCGAGAGGGGAGGAGCAGGAGATCCCCAAAAGGACGGACCTATAGATAATGACACACGCAAACGAGCAGGAGCAGGGCCAGGACTCACCCCACAGAGCACAGCACCTCCACGCACCGTTTCCCCAAAATCCACGCACAAGAGTTCGTCAGCTGATCAGATGGCCCCCCAGCAACCAGCAAGATTATGTGGCAGCAATTTGACAATGACGTTTGTAAGATTGTCCAAACAACTGCTATGTAGGGTGACATTGACAGATGGTTGCACACAATGAAGACCATCATTGTTAGCTACGCGTCTGAGAGATTAAGCCATATTGAGACAGGTAACAGCAGGAGGCCCTACAGTGAGAGTCGCAGAGCCACCAAGATCCAGCAGCTGCGCCAAGAACTGAGGTCCTTTAAAAAGCAGCACAAGACAGCCAGAGATTAGGAACAGCAGGCCCTGGCAAAGTTGCGAGGGATCATCATGAAGAAACTCCTGATGATCCGCAGAGCAGAGGGGCACCCCAGACGAGCAAAGGAGAACCAAGAAGCGAACATCCTTCATTGCCAACCCATTTGGCTTCCCCAGGAGATTGCTAGGAGACAAGCGCAGCGGCCAGCTGGAATGCTCTGCTGAAAAGGTTAGTACCTTCCTTCATCACACCTTGAGAGACCAAAAAAGCGACCCAGATCTTAGCCCCAACAATGCAATGATAAGTCCAGCCCCACCAACTACAGAGTTTGATATAAAAGAGCCTAGCTGGAGGGTGGTCCAGGAAGTTGTAAAGGCAGCAAGGTCAGCCTCAGCCCCTGGACCCAGTGGGGTACCATACAATGTTTACAAACTCTGTCTGAAACTCCTGCAGCAGTTATGGAAGATCCTGAAAGTCGTCTGGCGTCGAGGAAGAGTTGCAAACCAGTGGAGATGGGCTGAGGGCGTGTGGATCCCCAAGGAGGAGAACTCTAAAGAACTGGGCCAGTTTTGTACCATCTCACCTCTTCTACCCAGAGTGCTGCTGAATGACATCCCAATGTCAACAGTGGAGGCCCTGAAGAAGAAGATCAGCAATTACCTGCATCGGTGGCTTGGCTTGCCGAGGAGCCTAAGCAGTGCTGCCCTTTATGTGATTACCAATCCCCTAGAGCTACCCTTTAATGGTCTCACAGAAGAGTTTGTGGTGACGCAGACAAGAGCGACTATGCTGTATAGGGATTCCAGGGAGCCCAAGGTGGCAACAGCTGGCATTGAAGTCCACACAGGCAGAAAGTGAAGTGTGGCCAGAGACCTACAGGCAGCAGAGGCACGGCACGGACAGAAGGCCCTTGTGGGGACAGTGGCAAGCGGGCAAGCAGGCCTGGGAAACTTCCCATGTAGCAAGGTACACAGTGCCAAAGGAAAGGAGCGAGAACATCTCCAAGTGAAATTGTGTGCAAAGGTAGAGGAGGTGAGAACCAGCAAGGTGGTGGGACTAAGCCAACAGGGTGCATGGACCAGGTGGGAGAAGACGGTACAGCGCAAAATCTCATGGTCAGATCTTTGGGGATCACTTTGCCAAGCCCAGCAAATGGCACACCTGGGGCAAAACTGAGAAACCTTCCTGGCCACTGTGTGATGGAAGAGGATCGCTTCAACACCTTCTCAGCAGCTGCCCTAAAGCTTTGGCCAATGATCGCTACCATTGGCGCCATGACCAGATGCTCAGGGCAGTTACGGAAATAGTCAAAACAGTGATTCAGTGCAGCAAACACTGCTTAAGAAAGAGCAACATTGCTTTCCTGAAGGCTTGAGAGAAGACCAAACAGAACAAATCAGGTTTGCCATCGACAGCACAAGATTGGAAGCTAAGAGTGGACCTAGAAAGACAACTTAAGGTCCCTGAACACATCGCCCAGACAATATTGCAACCAGACTTAATTATCCACTCCGATGCTAGCAAGCAGGTGATCACGTGGGAGTTCACTGAACTATGGGAAGAGCATATGGTGGAGGCACATAAAAAAAAGCTGGCTAAATACCTAGACCTGGTGATGGAGTGCAGAAGTCGGGGCTGGGGGGTCCACAGCAAACCTAATGAAGTGGGCTGCTGGGGGTTTGCTGGACGATCAATCTGAAATTGTCTGATGTTGAAAGGGCCGAAACCCCCAATGACCCCAGGAACATCACTGGTTATGCTTCCCAGCGCATCCTAAACATGTATTCAAAACAGTCATTATTTCGAAATACTAAGTCCATATTTCGACTTACTAAGTCATTATTTTAATATACTAGGTCATTATTTGAATATAATAGGTCATTATTTTGAGATACTAAGTCAATATTTCGACTTACTAAGTCATTATTTGAATATCCTAGGTCATTATTTGAATATACTAGGTCATTATTTTAACATACTAAGTCATTATTTTCAGATACTAAGTAACTATTTCGACTTTCTAGGTAATTATTTCAAGACCATTAATAATGATAGTGAGATAATAAGCCATTATTTCGCGCTGTAGTTACAATACTATTTGCTATAAGGTTATATTGTTTTTATTTTGAATGAACATTGAAATGTAAACAAACCTCATCTAAAGTGAAAAAGCAGTGCTTTAGTTACATACTGTTAACTAAAAGGTGGTACTGTTTACATATAGGATAAACAATGAAATGTAACCAAACCTCAATCGAAAGTGAATAATTAGAGCGCATTAATTACATACAAAGTTGTACTGTTTACATTTATGCTAAACAATGAAATGTATGCAAATTTCATCTAAAGTGAAAAAGCAGTGCTTTAGTTA
Source organism: Hoplisoma axelrodi (assembly GCA_028565655.1). Lineage (NCBI taxonomy): Eukaryota > Metazoa > Chordata > Actinopteri > Siluriformes > Callichthyidae > Hoplisoma > Hoplisoma axelrodi. The sequence goes on along the minus strand of JAOVVE010039718.1, from coordinate 5,042 downwards.
CATACTGTAAACTAAAAGGTTGCACTGTTTACATTTAGGATAAACAATGAAATGTAACCAAACCTCAATCGAAAGTGAAAAAGTAGAGCGCTTTGGTTACATACTGTTAGCTAAAAGGTGGTACAGTTTACATGTAGGATAAAAAATGAAATGTAACCAAACCTCAATCGAAAGTGACAGATTAGAGCGCTTTATTTACATACTGTTAACTAAAAGGTGGTACTGTTTACATTTAGGATAATCATTGAAATGTATACAAAGCTCATCTAAAGTTAAAAATAAAGCAAAGAATAAAAAGTTCGTTAAAACTAAGCAGAGGGCTGTAATTACAATACTATTAAGGTCGTATTTATTTTTATTTTGAATGAACATTGAAATGTAAACAAACCTCATCTAATGTGAAAAAGCAGAGCACCTCAGTTACACACTTTTTAACTACGAGGTTGAATTGTTTACATTTAGGATTAACATTGAAATGTAAACAAACCTTGGCTAAATTGATAAAGCGGAGCGCTTTAGTTACATACTGTTAACTAAAAGATGGTACTGTTGACATTTAGGATAAACATTGAAATGTAAACAAACCTCATCTTAAGTAAAAAAAAAAGTCGAGCCTTTTAGTTACATACTGTTAACTAAAATGTGGTAGAGTTTACATTTAGGATAAACAATTAAATGTATACAAACCTCAATCTAATGTAAAAACGAGCGCTTTAGTTACTTACTGTTAACTAAAAGGTGGTAGTGTTTACATTTAGGATAATCATTGAAATGTAAACAAAGCTCATCTAAAACAAAAAATAAAGCAAATAATAAAATGTTCGTTAAAACTAAGCAGAGCACTGTAGTTACAATATGTTTTTATTTTGAATAAACATTGAAATGAAAAAAAAAACCTTACCTAAAGATAAAAAGCGGAGCGCTTTAGTTACATAATGTTAACTAAAAGGTGATACTGTTTACATTTAGGATAAACAATGAAATGTATCCAAACCTCAATCTAAAGTGAAAAAGTAGAGTGGTTTAGTTACATACTGTTAACTAAGCAGTGGAAGTGATTACATTTAGAATTAACAATAAAATGCAAACAAACCTCAATCTAAAGTAAAAAAGTAGAGCGCTTTAGTTACATAGTGTTAACTAAACGGTGGAAGTGATTACATTTAGAATTAACAATGAAATGTAAACAAACCTCAATCTAAAGTAAAAAAGTAAAACGCTTTAGTGTAAACTAAAAGGTGGTACTGTTTACATTTAGCATAAACATTGAAACGTAAACAAACTTTAAAGTGAAAAGCAGAGTGCTTTAGTTACATACTGTTAACTAAAAGTTGGTACTGTTTACATTTAGATTTACATTTAAATTTACATTTAAAAGTTTGTTTACATTGAAATGTAAACAAACCGTATCTACAGTGAAAAAGCAGACTGCTTTAGTTACATACTGTTAGCTAAAAGGTTGTAGTGTTTACATTTAGGATAAACAATGAAATGTAAACAAACCTCAATCTAAAGAAAAAAATCTAGCGCTTTAGTTACATACTGTTAACTAAAAAAAGTGGAGCGCTTTAGTTACATATGAGTTTGTACTGTTCACATTTAGGATTAACATTTAATTGTAAACAAACCTCATCTAAAGTGAAAAAACCGAGCGCTTTAGTTACATACTGTTAACTAAAAGGTGGTAGTGTTTACATTTAGGATAAACAATGAAATGTGTACAAACCTCAATCCAATGTAAAAACGTCGAGCGCTTTAGTAACTTACTGTTAAATAAAAGGTGGTAGTGTTTACATTTAGGATAAATATTGAAATGTAATCAAACCTCATCTAAAGTAAAAATTAAAGCAAAGAATAAAATGTTCATTAAAACTAAGCAGAGCTCTGTAGTTACAATACTATTAAGGTTGTATTGTTTTGAATTTGAATTAACATTGATATGTAAACAAACCATATCTAAAGTGAACGCTTTAATTACATACTGTTAACTAAAAGGTGTTACTGTTTACATTTAGGATTAACATTGAAATGTAAACAAACCTTATCTAAAGTGAAAAAACGGAGCACGTTAGTTACATACTGTTAACTAAAAGGTGGCAGTGTTTACTTTTAGGATGAACAATGAAATTTAAACAAACCTCAACCTAAAGTAAAAAATAAAGCAAAGAATAAAATGTTTTTTAAAAATAAGCAGAGGGCTGTAGTTACAATACTATTAAGGTTGTATTGTTTTATTTTGAATGAACATTGAAATGTAAATTAACCCTACCTAAAGTTAAAAAGCAGAGCGCTTTAGTTACATACTGTTAACTAAAAGGTGGTACTGTTTTCATTTAGGATAAACTATGAAATGTATCCAAACCTTAATCTAAAGTGAAAAAGTAGAGCGCTTTAGTTACATAGTGTTAACTAAACGGTGGAAGTGATTACTTTTAGAATTAACAATAAAATGTAAACAAACCTGAATCTAAAGTAAAAAAAGTAGAGCGCTTTAATCACATAGTGTTAACTAAACGGTAGTTCTGTTTACATTTAGGATAAACATTGAAATGTAAACAAACCTTATCTAAAGTGAAAAGGCAGAGTGCTTTAGTAACATACTGTTAACTAAAAGGTGGTACTGCTTACATTTAGGATTACCATTGAAATGTAAACAGCCGTATCTACAGTGAAAAAGCAGAGTGCTTTAGTTACATACTGTTAGCTAAAAGGTGGTAGTTTTTACATTTAGGATAAACAATGACATGTAAACAAACCTTAATCTAAAGTAAAAAAAATTGAGCGCTTTAGTTACATACTGTTAACTATTAAAAGTGGAGCGCTTTAGTTACATACGAGTTTGTACTGTTCACATTTAGGATTAACATTAAAATGTAAACAAACCTCATCTAAACTGAAAAAACTGAGCGCTTTAGTAACTTACTGTTAACTAAAAGGTGGTAGTGTTTACATTTAGGATAAATATTGAAATGTAAACAAACCTCATCTAAAGTAAAAAATAAAGCAAATAAAAAAATGTTCATTAAAACTAAGAGGAGCGCTGTAGTTACAATACTATTAAGGTTGTATTGATTTTATTTTGAATGAACATTTATATGTAAACAAACCTTATCTAAAGTGAATGCTTTAATTACATACTGTTAACTAAAAGGTGGTACTGTTTACATTTAGGATTAACATTGAAATGTAAATAAACCTTATCTAAAGTGAAAAAATGGAGTGCGTTAGTTACATACTGTTAGCTAAAAGGTGGCAGTGTTTACATTTATGATGAACAATGAAATGTAAACAAACCTCAATCAAAAGTGAAAAATAAAGCAAAGAATAAAATGTTCTTTAAAAATAAGCAGAGCGCTGTAGTTACAATACTATTAGGTTGTATTGTTTTTATTTTGAATGAACATTGAAATGTAAACAAACCTTACCTAAAGTTAAAAAGCGGAGCGCTTTAGATACATACTGTTACCTAAAGGGTGGTACTGTTTTCATTTAGGATAAACAATGAAATATATCCAAACCTCAATCTAAAGTGATAAAATGTAGAGCGCTTTAGTTACATACTGTTAACTAAACGGTGGAAGTGATTACATTTAGAATTAACAATGAAATAAGAACAAACCTCAATCTAAAGTAAAAAAAAGTAGAACGCTTTAGTTACATAGTGTTAACTAAATGGTGGAAGTGATTACATTTAGAATTAACAGTTAAATGTAAACAAACCTCAATCTAAAGTAAAAAACAGTTGAGCGCTTTAGTTACATTGTGTTAACTAAAAGGTGGTTCTGTTTACATTTAGGATAAACAATGAAATCTAAACAAACCTCAATCTAAAGTAGAAAAAATCGAGCGCCTTAGTTACATACTGTTAACTAAAAAAAGTGGAGCACTTTTGTTACAAACGAGTTTGTACTCTTTACATTTAGGATTAACATTGAAATGTAAACAAACCTCATCTAAAGTGAAAAAAATGAGCGCTTTAGTTACATACTGTTAAATAAAAGTTGGTAGTGCTTACATTTAGGATAAACAATGAAATGTAAACAAACCTCAATCTAAAGTAAAAAATCAAGCGCTTTAGTTACATACTGTCAACTAAAAGGTGGTACTGTTTACATTAAGGATAAACATTGAAATGTAAACAACCCTCATCTAAAGTGAAAAATGAAGCAAAGAATGACAAGTTTGTTAAAGCTAAGCAGAGCGCTGTATTTTCAATCCTAACTACAAGGTTGTATTGTTTTTATTTGAATGAACATTGAAATGTAAACAAACCTCTTCTAATAAAGTGAAAAAGCAGAGAGCTTTAGTTACATACTGCTATCTACAATGTTGATTTTTTTTTTTTACATTTAGGATAAACATTGCAATCCAAACAAACCTCATCTAAAGTGAAAAAGCGGAGTGCTTTAGTTACATAGTGTTAACTAAAAGGTGGTACTTGTGCAGGTTTGTGCAGTTAAAATTATCGTTTGTGCTGCCATGGTTTTGAGTTATAACAAGTTTTATTTTAAGACTATGACGTCACTATACCTTTTAAGCTCCGATTGGAACCAAACCTGTCTGCTTTTTTAGTGCTTCGTTTGTGCAGGTTTGTGCAGTTGAAATTATCGTTTGTGCTGCTATGGTTTTTAAGATATTAACACGTGTTAATGTCTGGCGCTGATGTCACCATCCCCCATTAAGCTCCGATTGGAATGAAACCTGTCTACTTTTTTAGTGCTTCGTTTGTGCAGTTGAAATTATCACTTCTGCTTCTATGGTTTTTAAGATATTAACACGTTTTAATGTCTGGCGATGATGACACAATCCCCCATTAAGCTTCAATTTAAAACCAAACGTCCACTTTTTTAGTGCAGGTTTGTGCAGTTAAAATTATCGTTTGTGCTGCTATGGTTTTTGAGATATAACAAGTTTAAATTTCACCATCTCCCCATTAAGCTCTGATTTAAAGTTGCCCCCTCACCTTGTTCAAATCTAATAAAAACTGGTGTCAAACAGTTGTGCAATGTTTGTCCTGATTTGTGCAGCAAAAAGAAATTGTG
>JAOVVE010038668.1:0-10513 GCA_028565655.1 Hoplisoma axelrodi | reverse complement strand
TTTATCTCATTAGTAACTGATTACAAAACAAATTACAACTAGAATGAAAGGTTCATGAACAAGCTTAAAGAGGTTGACATGGATAGGATAAATGTATCTAAAAAAAAAAAAAAAAAAAGAAAAGGTGCAAAATAGTTTGAAATTCAAAATAAAAACTGATGAAACATTTTTAATTGATCCATATGGGGGGGAAAAAGGCTCTAAAAAAGGCCATGGCATAAAAACTGCATCCCATAATGTTTAAAAAAGCACAAGCCATTTAAGTAAAAAAAAAATATTTGATATAATAAAAAAATATATAAGAAGAACTAGAAAGGAAAGTTTGTGAACAAACTTTGAAAGTGGGCTTGAAAAGGATACATATGTGTTAAAAAATATGAAAAAACAACCCAAAAAGCAAAGAAGAGGTGCAAAATAGTTCAAATAAAAGCTGATGAAACATTTTCAATGGATTCTTATGAGGGAAAACGCTCTGAAAAAGGGGTGTGGCACGAAAAGCGTCTGCCATATTGTTCCAAAAAGCACAAACAACTTAAGTGGCAATGATTACTACCATACTGCCAATTTCAACATTGTACATTCAAAGCTGCGGGACGAGAAACGTTTTAAAGTTTGTGCGAGATTAAAAATAAGTAGAACAGGAAGTTGACTTTTCCAAACCCACTTCAAGTTCAAGTGGTTTTTATTGTATTGTATGGTATTTACTTAACTAGAAACAGAAGTTTGTGAACAAACGTCAAAAGGTTGGCTTGGAAAAACAAATACTGAAAAAACAAACATAAAACAACCCAGAAATCTAAAACGAGGTATAAAAAAGCTCATTTTCAATAGATTCCTATGGGGAAAAAATGCTACGAAAAAGGGGCATGGCAGAAAAACCGTGTGCCCTATTGCTCCAAAATGCACAAACAACCTAAGTAGCTATGGGTACTACCATACTGCCAAATTTTAACCTTGTACAATAAAAGATTGGGGGACAAGAAATGTCTAGAAAATGTGTGCGAGTATAAGATAATGAAGAACAAGACATTGGCTTTTCCAAATCAGCTTTATAATAATAACTAGAAGGGGAGGTTTAAAAACAAACTTTAAAAAGTTGAATTGGAAAAAAAAACATGTAAAGAATAACATAAAATGACAACAGATTGCTTTGGGAAAAAAAAGTGCATCATAAAGTGCGTGCTATTAGAAAACGTAAATAAAATGGCGGCGGCCTTCTCGTTAACTCGATGTCACATCTTGTGTTTCACTCGGTTTTTGCTGTTGACGACTTTTTTCAGAACATCCGTCTGAATTATTTTTTTTTTTTTCAAATTTTTTTGTGAAATAGAAACATTACAATACTTACGGATTTAAAAATACAAATGATCTTTTCCTTTTTTCCTAATATAAGTAGATATACACAGACACTTGTAGTCCATTAAAACTCAGCAATGCCCCCTTAGATTTTTTTTTTTTGACTCGGTTCATTCTCTAACTGCTGCTTCTCGCTTTGTACCTCGCCTGTGCACGCTCCACGCTCTTGAATCTGCAATGATCTGATTGGCTAAGCACCATTGGTGAACTTAATGGACTCATATAGTTTATATAATTTCTAATATTGCTAAATACAGACACCTGATCTCTAAACAATCTGTTCATGGCTGTCCAACACTGTGATGCTGCCCCTTGGTCCTCTCAAGGTTTCTTCCTAAAAACATCATCATCATAACAGGGAGTTTTTTCTTGCCACTGTTGCCTCGGCTTGCTCTGTGGGAGTTCAGACTTAGAACTCTGTAAAGCTGCTTTGTGATGACACGCTGCTGTAAAAAGCACTCTATAAAAAAATTACTTGAACTTGTGATCTTACTGCACACGCAATTGGTACCATAAAGACAACAAAAGTACTGTCACTTAAAATAACCAGTAAGAATTCAGTTGTTTCCTATCCATTTGAGTGAACAACGTCTGGGTCCGGACCACGGTCCACCAATTAGTGACCTCTGGTTTAGAATATTGCAGTTGTGCGTCTCTCACTTGCCGTATCGTGTGGCTCCGACAGGCTGGGTGTCTGTTCTGGCTGAAATGGCTCAGTCTCCTCACATCATCCAAGCTTCTCACGCCGCTCGTGCTCTAGCAAACCTGGACAGAGAGGCAGAGGAGCAGAAATACCAGGACGGTGTTTATCTGCTACACCCACAGTGTCGCACCAGGTAAATAAATCAGAGTCAGAGTCGTGCTGGATAAATTAACGAGAAGGTAAAATATAGTCACTTTATTTCTATTACAATCTTTCTATTTCAGCCAGCCCATAAAAGCAGACGTCCTCTTCGTCCACGGCCTTTTGGGAGCTGCGTTTAAGACTTGGCGTCAGAAGGACTGTGATCTGACAGAAGAGGGCTCAGTTGGAATACAAGAAGATTACACTGAGTGCTGGCCGAAGGTACAGAGGGATTAGATTCTACAAACTTTATTTCTTTTTTTTTTTTAACAAACATTTACAAAAAAGAAAACCATAGGGTGTTTCAAAAAGTATGCAGTTTTTTTAATTTGGTGGGATTGTTTTTGTTTGTAGATGGTCAGCACTGTTCCTATCATTTTCGTTATCTATTATCACTCTGATTAGAAGAGCATTTGTGGGGTTTTTTTTCATTTTGTAGCCATGGAGCGCTTCAGTATCGAGCAACGCATTCTTATTGTGAAAACTCATTACAAAAATGGGGAGTGCTACACAGAGACTGTCCGCAATCTTTAAAGGTTGGTACAGAAATTCAAAGAATCTGGGTCAGTTACAACAAGAAAATCGCCCGGTCAAAACCGTAACAAAAAGGAACGTCTGCTAAAGAGTTATCGTTAATTTTAACGATCTGATGACCGTCGGCAGAGAAAGTGGAGATGGACATATGCTCCACATCATTTTTCCTTATTAAATCGGAGTACATGTTGAATGAAATTAAATACAATTTTTAAATTTTGCTTCGATTTTGGCTGATTTATTGCATTTTAAAAAAACTGCGTACTTTATAAAACACCCTTTGTTAACACAAAAAAATTGGTAACAATATGCACTTTTTGTTTGAATAAACATTTTTAATTTGCATTTAAAAAAATAGTTGATACATTAGTATTACTTTTGTAATATTCGGTTAAAAAAAACAACAACTCTGCAATCGTGTAATCACATTGAAGTAAAAAAAAAAATTGTGCAGAAAATTTTGCTTACTCGTGATTCAAATGAACAAAACTCTAAATAAATAAAATGTACAAGCAACATAACCGTTCTAAACAGAACAAAATGCATGCAAGAACAATATATAGAACTCACAGTGTGTCTTTTCCTGTGCACCGCTAAAACTGTTTTAAAACGTAAACATAACATCTCATGCATCTGAGCGTCTCAGGTATTGATGATAATGCAGTGTAGCTAGTTTTTCCCTAGACCCCTGACTTGACCCCTGACTTGTGTTTTTCTCTCATTTGTAAGTCGCTTAGGATAAAAGCGTCTGCTAAATGTAATGTACTCATTTCTATACACTTGCTTTCTGTAGCGGCTGCATTTAGTACAAGGCTCTGACCCTAGACCACAGAAGAATTCCTGGATCAGCCCCCTTTTACCTCAAATCGATCTTCTCTAAATACACTGCGACTTGTTCATTAAGCGCTAGCGATGAATATCGCCGGGTGATTTTAGCTTACTGAGGCGCTAATTCTCACTTAATTTTATTCACCACTGCTCAATGGTAAAACCATCTCTCCAACACCATCCGCAAGGCTGAGTCTCTCAGCATTTCCTAGCAACTTTTCAAAACTAACCTCTTCCGCAGGCACTTCTGCTAAGTAGTGTCGTTCTCTTATTTGTAAATCGCTTTGGATAATAGCGTCTGCTAAATGTAAATGTAAATATTGTGCCCACAATTAATTATGTTGCGCTCACGAGAGTTAACTATGTTGCACTCACGAGAGTTTACTATGTGGCATTCATGAGTTATTTATGTCGTGCTCATGAATTAACTATTTCCTACTCACAAGTTAATTATGTCACGCTTTAAGAGTTAATTATTTCATTGTCGCGCTCACAAGTTAATTATGTTGCGCTTACGGGAGTAAACTATGCTGCGTTAATGAGTTATTTAAGTAACACTCACAAATGAACAATTTCGCACTTGAGGGTTAATTATGCCATTGTCGCGCTCACGAGTTAATTATGTCGCGCTCATGAGTTGCACGCTTTTCGACTTGTAGTAGTTTTACAGATCTACAGAAAAATAACAAACACAAACGTTTCAATGTCAAAACGCCAGTTTTTAGAAAACATTTGTATGTTAGTTGCAGAGGAACACTTTGTTTCATTTCTCTTAGAAATGTACACTTTACCTCTTACCTCAAGTAAAAGTCTTTTGTTTGTTATTCTTCTGTAGATCTGTAATACAGCCATGGTTGGAGAGCAGTGTAACAGTGTGTAATCATGTCTTTTTATTGTTGGATTATATACCAGATAACTTATGACATAATAATGTGTGCACAACATAATTAGCTCGTGAGCACCACTTATACAGTCCCCTCCTAAAGTATTGAAACAGCAAAGCAAAGTCCTTTGTTTTTATTGTTCCCTAAGACATTTGTTTTTAAGATCAAAACACTAGTATAAGCCAAAAATTTATAATTTCAACTTAAATTTTTGGTTCTTACATCTCGATGTGTTTAACAACTTAGGCCATATTACCGTTTGTATTAGACCACAGCATTTTTGGGCAAAAGTAATGGAACGAATAATCTTAAAGTAAATAACATTTAATATTTGGTGGCATAACCCTCGCTTGCGATAACTGCCTTATGCCTGCACCCCATCCACGTCAGCAAACTCTTGCATTCATAATTTATGCTATTTGTAAAGATTTTATTGCAGCTTCTTTCAGTTCTTGTTTCTTTCGCTGGGTTTCTCCTTTAGTCTTAGACACAGGAGGAAAAATCCATGCTTTCTTGGTTTAAAGTCAGTTGACTGACTTGGACAACAAGGTTTAGAAGTGTGTTTGTGGAATTTTCTGTCCTTTCATTCAGAAGCGCATTTGTTCAGTCACACTCTGATGTTACACGAAAAGGCGTGGCTTTCAGTCTCTGCTCTTATTCATCGCAAATATGTTTTAAGACAAATCGGTTTAAGGTCAGGACTCCGTGCAGGCCAGTCAAGTTTATCCACACCAAACTCTGTCCTCCATGTCTTTATGGACCTTGCTTTGTGCACTGGTGCACAGTTATGTTGGAAGAGGAAGGGGCCAGCTCAAAACTGTTTCCACAAAGTTGGGAGCATGAAATTGTCCAACATGTCTTGGTATGCTGAAGCATTTACAGTTTCTTTCACTGGAACTTAAGGGGCCAAGCCCAGCTCCTGAAAAACAACCCCACACCATAATCCCCTATCACTAAACTTTACACTTGGCACAATGCAGCCAGAGAAGTACCATTTTCCTGGCAACGCCAAACCCAGACTCATCCATCAGATTTCCAGATTTCGTCACTTCAGAGAACGTGTCTACACTGCTCTAGTGGTGGCCTGCTTTACACCACAGGGTTAAATTTTACAGCATGAACATGAGCAAAACCACAGTAAAGAAGAAAAATATTTCGGCAAACTGTGTGGAAGGAGTTTCCCTTAACGGTCTTCTTTCAAGACGTCAGCGTGTTCACACAGAAGAAAAGCCACATTCCTGCTCACACTGCGGAAAAAGTTTTACTCAAAAGAGTTCTTTAAAACAACACTGGCACATTTACACAGGAGAAAAAACATATTCCTGCTCACAGTGTGGAAAAAAAATTACCTACAAGCAAAATCTTAAACTGCATTTGAGCATTCATACAGGAGAAAAGCCAAATAAGTTCTCACAATGTGGAAAGAGTTTTATTTGTCAGACTACTCTCAAACGGCATCAGCATGTTCACACAGAAGAGAAACCATTAATGTGTCCACAATGCGGAAAAAGTTTTACTCGAAAGAGTTCTTTTAAACTGCATCAGCGTATTCACACAGGAGAAAAACCCTATTCTTGCTTACAGTGTGGAAAAGGTTTTACTAGAAAGCATCATCTTAAAGATCACATGCGAGTTCACACAGGAGAAAAACCATTTATGTGCTTACAGTGTGGAAAGAGTTTTGCTAAACATAGTGGTCTTAAAATGCACCAGCATATTCACACAGGAGAAAAACCATATTCATGCTCACAGTGTGAAAAAAGTTTTACTCAACAGTGTTTGCTTACGCAACATCTGCACATTCACACAGGAGAAAAACCATATTTCTGCTTACAGTGTAAAAAATGTTTTACTAAGCAAATTAGTCTTACACAACATCTGCGCATTCACACAGGAGAAAGACCATATTTCTGTTCACAGTGTGGAAAAAGTTTTATTTACCAGAGTCATCTTACTCAACATCTGCGCATTCATACAGGAGAAAAACCCTATTTCTGTTCACAGTGTGGAAAAAATTTTACTATGCGAAGTAGTCTTGTGCAACATCTGCGCATTCATACAGGGGAAAAACCATATTTTTGTTCACAGTGTGGAAAGACTTTTTCTAAGCAGAGTAATGTTCAACGGCATCAACTTATTCACACAGGAGTAAAACCATATATGTGCTCACACTGTGGAAAAAGTTTTACTCACCAGAGTCATCTTAAAAAACACCTGCGCATTCACACAGGAGAAAAACCCTATTCCTGCTCACAGTGTGGAAAAAGTTTTAATCAACAGAATCATCTTACGAAACACCTACGCATTCACACAGGAGAAAAAACACATTTTTGCTCACAGTGTGGAAAAAGGTTTACCCACCAGAGTCATCTTAAAAAGCATCTCTGCATTCATACAGGAGAAAAACCATATATGTGCTCATAGTGTGGAAAATGTTTTGCCTACCAGAGTAGTCTTAACAGTTCTTTGGCTGTTTACATGTAGTTCTGTGCTGTGAGTTTGTCCCCCACACCGTCAATAAGTGCTCACAGAATAACCCACAGAAACTCTCATGATCGTGAATCAGACCGAAAGCACCTTTTTAAATAAATTACAGCTCAAACAGCTGTATTTTAGAGAATTATTTTAGTTTTATGTTTTTATTAAAAACTCTGGATTTATTTAAGCTGCTTAGCATGCTGCCACGCTAAAGTTTAATTAACCGAGGAAGGATGTAAACGCGTTCGGGAAGTAAAGAAAAAGACATCTACACAAGGTGTTGATTCTCAATGCCTAAGATTTATTGTAGGTAACAGGTCATATTTATAGGTATATCAAATGGTTGTTTTTCTCCACACTATCGGGTTAGATGTGGTTACGGATTCAGACAGTTTGGACATATTCAGACAAGTGTACCAGACAGGACATTTGATTTCTAAGAATAGGAAATTATTCCCCCAGAATGGTAACTAAGCAAACAAACCTCTTCTGACCAGAAGCCAAGGTCAGTCAGTGTGCACAAAAAGCAATGCATAAAAGAATTAATTATATGATAAATATATATAAAAGATAAAACATACACTTAACTATTTCATATTATACTATATTATACTGTATAATACTTCATATTATACTCTAAAAATGTATAGCTTATACTGGACTATGTTAAATGACCATAACTTTATAAAATTAAAACTTGAAAATAAGCAGACTTCAATTTTTATTAAAACCCTCAAATGAGAATTGTAGGCAAGATTTATTCAAACCAAAATTGTCTTAAGGTACAACATACACTATATTGCCTAAAGTATTTGCTTACCTGCTTTGACTCACATATGAGTCAATTAAGATCCCATTCCTAATCCACAGGGTTCAATATGATGTCAGTCAACCCTTTGCAGCTAGAACAGCTTCAACTCTTTCAGGAAGGCTGTCCATAAAATTTAGGAGTGTGTTTATGGGACTTTTTGACCATTCTTCCGAAAGCGCATTTGTGAGGTCACACTGATGTTGGACGAGAAGGCCTGGCTGTCAGTCTCTGCTCCAATTCATCCCAAAGCTGTTCTGTTGGGTTAAGGTCAGGACTTTTTGCAGGCCAGTCAAGTTCATCCACACCAAACTCTGTCCTCCATGTCTTTATGGACCTTGATTTGTGCACTGGTGCACAGTCATGTTGAAAGAGAAAGGGGCCAGCTCCAAACTGTTCCCACAACATTTGGAGTATGGAATTGTCTAGAATGTCTTGGTATGCTGAAGCATTCAGAATTCCTTTCACGGAAACTAAGGGGCCAAGCCCAGCTCTAGAGAAACAACCCCACATCATAATCCCCCTTCCACCAAACTTTACACAATGCAGTCAGACAAGTACCATTTTTTTGGCAATCATCAAACCTAGACTCGTCCATTAGATTGCCAGATGGAAAAGCACAATTTCACTCTAGATAACGCAACTGCTCTAGAGTCCAGTGGTGGGGTGCTTTACACCATTGCATCTGATGCTTTGCATTGCATTTGATGTATGGATTAAATGCTGCTACTTGCCCATGGAAACCCATTCCATTAAACTTTCTGTGCACTGCTCTTGAGCTAATCTGAAGGCGACATGACGTTTGGAGTTCTGTAGTGATTGACTGAAGAAAGTTGGCAACCTCTTCGCACTATGCGTATCAGCATCCCCTGACCCCGTTCCGTCAGTTACTGTGGCCTACCACTTGGTGGCTGACAGTTACCTGTGGAATATTTAGGTGTGAGGAAATTTCACTGGATTTGCACAGGTAGCATCCTATTACAGTTCCTCGCTTAAATTTACTAAACTACTGCGAGCGAGCCATTCTTTCACAAATGTTTTCAAAAACAGTCTGCATGTCTAGCTGGTTGATTTTATAGACCTGTGGTCATGAAAGTGATTTAAACAACTAATTCTGATAATCTGGATAGGTGAGCAAATATTTTTGCCAATATAGTGTATGTGTGTATAAATAGTTACATAAGATAATAAGTAATCGCAAAACACGGTGGTGGTTCATCTAAACGACATACAGTAGATCAGTTTGGGCTTGTGCATCTGCATATCAGCTGCAGCCTAATGCCCCCTTATGGTTAGACATTTCTGGGCAGATTCATCCAGGACAGGCCACCAATCTATCACTGGGCACACACTTATTCACACACAGAATATATGGAACAGTTTTGGAGCAGTCAATTTACCCTAAATTGCTATTTTTGAACTGTGGAAGGAAACCAGAGAACCTGGAGAAAACCCACACAGACACGGGGAGCAACATGGAAACTCCACCCAGATCGGAATTCGAATCAGGATTCCTCAGTGCTAAGTGGCTTATGTGCTGCCCACTAAGCCACTAGGCCGCCACCGGTGTAACAGAGGAGCTGCACATGTGGGATCATTAGAGTTCATCTATGGAGGTCAAGTTTTACTCCTTTATTTAGATTTGAAAGATAAAGAGATTAGAACTTGAGTTTAGATGAGGTTTAAACGAATCTTTTTAGTTTTAGTCTTAAACGTATTACTTTTTCTCTTTATTATATAATAGATTCTGTCTGTGGAATTTATGAAACCAATAAAATATGTTTTGCTTTTATTTGTAACTATTATGTATATTGTATAATCGAAAGTCACAATGTGATCAATAAATCTGATTCTTCTCAGCTGTGATTAATAAACATAAAACTTCAGATTAAACAGTTTTTCTGAGAGTTTTTTTTCCTGAAAGTTAATGTCTTTTCACATTTTTACCGTTTGAACAGAATTCCAAACAAAAAGCAGAGGCTTTGTCATTTGCCCTCCCATCGCCTTCAAACCAATATGATGTAAAGTGAATAATAAATTAATCATTGGGTTTAGATTAGGGCCGGGGCTGGGGGGCATTGCCCCCCCCCCCCAGATTGTGTCTTTGCCCCCCAAGCACAATGCAAAGTTTTTTATTTTTTTTTTTAAATGATCTCTGGATTTAATTCATTGTTTTTTTGTATATTATATATGCTATTATTTTATATCATTAGTTTAATTTTTTTATATTTGATATTTTTAGATACTCTCTATAAATAATGTAAACATGTACCATAACGTGAAAATCTAAGTGAACGTGTTTGGGACTTAGGATGCTCGTGGACTGGGATAATTTTCCACAAATTTTTATATTAAAAATATATGTTTTTATAATGTTTTGAAATTTATTCTGTCACGCATTTTTGACACAACTTCTCCAGCTGCTCACGTGGCACAGATGAGGCTGGAGTACAAAGAAGTAATGAAATGACAGCCAGAAGAGGTTTGGATAAATTATTATTTGGTTCTGCCTGTATGTCATTGGATCTTGAGCACTGCGCCAGATATCTCTGCATATCAATTTATTTAAATTGAATATTAAATGAATTGGATACATCAACTACTACTTTAGATAATTTCCACATAAACCTTATTGGTTAAAAAACATATGAGAGCTCAAGAACTTGAACCCCTCACTTTCCACAATGCTGAGGGGCTGGCAATTCTTCAGGATGAAATTCAGCAGAATCTGGAAGCTTGATGATTAAAAATGAAGTAAAAAATACATTTATATGATTTTTT
>JAOVVE010037616.1:0-10521 GCA_028565655.1 Hoplisoma axelrodi | reverse complement strand
CCATCAGTTATTAGATATATCAAACTGAAATGGCTGTTGCAAACACCCAAATATTTAGAACTAAAAATGATTAAGATCAATAGGGGTGCCCAAACTTTTACATATGACTGTAATATATCAATTTGGGTTTGCTTTCTCCTATCAAAACCCCTGATAGTGATGTAGTTGTTTACATCTAAAATGATTAAAAACATACTATATCAGTGAATATTTAGGAAAAGTAAGATAATTCTTAGTCTAAAACTATCAAGGTTTAAAGTTAAAATAAAGCTGAAGGGTATGTCGATGTGTCATGAGCATGTTACTGTATGTGGTGTCTTGTCTCATCTGGTCTGCGTTTCAGTAATTAGTGTCAGTATTATTTACATATACAGTTGCAAAAGTATTCAGCTTCCTTGAACTTTTCAACCTTTTGCCACATATCAGGCTTTAAACAAATATATGAAAATGTAATTTTTTTGTGAAGAATCATTAATTGGAACACAATCGTTAAGTGGCATGAAATTTATTGGATATTTTAAACTTTTTTTTTTAAATAAAAAACTGAAATATAGGGCGTGTGTCATGTGCTGGTAAATCAAGGATGAGAAGCAGAGTGATGTGGTCAGGGCCATTTAATAAAATAAAGTTCTTAAAGTTCCACAAGAACATAAATGGCAAACAAAGAGCTTGGCTGGCGTCCAACGGCAGGTAATGCTCCCATGGCCGATAACAACAGCGAGAAACGGGAGAAGATCCCCTCTAACAACAGTCCGGGGATCCGAGAGAACTCTCCTTTAATCCGGCGAGGTACCGTCCTCCAGCGCCAGTAAAGCGAGCGTGGTGCCGGGCACCTAGGATCATACCCAGATAGCATAAGGATGTGGGCCACATCTGGCTGAGCTATGGCACTTCTGGCCCACTGATTGCACTGGCAAATGCATGTGAACCAATGGTGGCCCACATATTAAACCATGCATTTGGCCCACATATTCCAAAACGGATCTGGCCCACATCTGGTGGAGATATGGCAGTGCTACCCGCATAAGAGCCAAAGGTGGCCCACATACTAAAAACATGCATTTTGCCCACAGGTTCCCAAACCTGACCTGGCCCACATCTGGTAACGGTATGGCAGTGGAACATTCTTTGGCGAATGCGTAGCCCTTATCCGGTTCATATGCGGGCCACACCTTGCAACCGGGAGTGGTCCGCTCAAGTGCCGTCATTCCATGCAGCTAGTGGGCCACAATAACATGGAGGATGTGGGCCAGATCTGGGCCAGAATAATTTTGCTATCTGGGTAAGAGCAGACACAGTGGGTAAATACACGTACAAACCCGAAATCCTTTGCGCAGGGAAGGCGGAAATGCAGCGCCTAAATAGCGCCGGCAATCAGTGTCTCGATCCGCTCCACCTGCTGCTAATAAACAGGAGAAACCGACCTTGTTAAGCTGAAAGCAGACGAACGAGCAGGCGAAAGATCTGCGCTGTTGTTGACAGCGTGCAATATTATTCGGCCCCTTTACTTTTAGTGCAGCAAACTCACTCCAGAAGTTCAGTGAGGAACTCTGAATGATCCAATGTTGACCCAAATGACTGATGATAAATAGAATCCACCTGTGTGTAATCAAATCTCTGTATAAATGCACCTGCTTTGTAATAGTCTGAGTTCTGTCTGAAGCGCAGGGAGTATCATGAAGACCAAGGAACACACCAGGCAGATCCGGGATACTAAGTTTAAAGTTTGCACTGTGCAAGCAATCATATTGAAATGGAAGGAGTATCAGACCACTGCAAATCTACCAAAACCCAGCCATCCATCTAAACTTTCAGCCCCATCTAGGAGAAGACTGATCAGCGATGCAGCCAAGAGGCCCATGATCACTCTGGATGAATTGTAGAGATCTACAGCTGAGGTGGGAGACTCTGTCCATAGGACAACAATCAGTCATACACTGCACAAATCTTGCCTTTATGGAAGTGTGACAAGAAGAAACCCATTTCTCAAAGATATCCATAAAAAGTCTTGTTTAAAGTAATTTAATATAATAAACCTTTTATGGATATCTTTGAGAAATGGCTTTCTTCTTGCGCTACTTGTTTCTTGCTTTTACTGCTCTTGTTTCTATTTATACCGCCTTACCCATTCGTCAGCTTTCTAGTGACATATGGCTGTTTGATTAGTTTGTGAGTGTGTTTTGCCCCCTCATTGTGCATTAAATATTTCACCGTTTTTGAACTTTGGACCCTGTTTCGACGCCGCACATGCGGCCAAAGCATGACTAATAGGCAGATAGTTCGCTATCGATTACAAATGATGAAAACAAAATAGTTTAAGCTCATTTATTGAGCTTTTTACTATAGTACATTGTCATAATGCAGATTTCCAGTATTCTGAACTAGTACCCCCCAAAAAGCAACCTCAAGAGATAATGACAAGAAAAAACTCCCAGTTTTTTTTTAAGGAAGAAAGCTTTTTTATTTTGATTTTTGACTAAAAATGCCTAAATATTTGAAACCTGTAAAATACAACATGTATATTGTTTCTTTGGGTTTCATGTTGTAAATAATTCAGCCATCCATCCATATATTTTCTTTCGCTTAATCCTTACTAGGGTCGCGGTGGAGTTCCCCATGCCCATACAGGGGAGATGCCCAACGTCTCGGGTGCTGGGCAGATACACCCAGGAGAGGGCGCCAATCCATCGCTGGGGTTGTAAATAGTTGACATCATAATTAATTGATACAAATGTAAGCAAATGTGTAATGAATTAGAGCAGCAATCGAGCCACAATCCGGATTCAGTAGAGCAGTCAAAAGTTTATTGAACAGACAACCCGATAATGGGCAGTGGCGGTACAAATCCTGGTAACCTATACTCCAGTCCGGAACGAATGGATAATCCAACCGGTGTATCACGTGCTGAAGACGAGCGCCAACACCAGCACTACAGCACAAAGCACTGAGATAACAAGAGCCAGAGATCACACACAAAAGAGCGGAGAATAAACGCATCACAAATGCGCAAACACAACCAAAACAAACCGCCGAACTGTTTAAATAGCTGGAAGAAGAGAAGAAGAGGAAGTGGAGATCAGAACTTCGGAAAAGCACTACGAGCACCACTAGTAGTTGGAGAAGGAACAGCAGACTAAGAGAGTGTAGCTGTGATAGTATTCTCCCCCTCTAGGGGGCGTGAAGAGGAGACAGAAGAAAAAGACCTACCTCGGCGGTGAGGACGGCCCAGAGGACGTGGAGCAGGCTTATCAGGATGGAGAGCATAGAAGTCGGCAATAAGTTGTGGGTCAAGAATGTCTGAAGCCGCAACCCAACTCCTCTCTTCAGGACCAAAACCTTTCCAATCAGCTAAATACTTGATAACAGTACCACGCCTGCGAGAATCCAAAAGAGAGGAAATTCTATACACATTAGGTAAGGAAGCATCCTGACCAGTGATAGATGCGTCAGCAAATTCCCTGTCGAAAGGACCAGAACGAAAAGGTTTAAGTAGACACATGAAACACCCCGGTGTATTAGTTAGACCAAACGGCATCACCAAATACTCATAGTGTCCCGAGGAAGTCACAAAAGCTGTCTTCCACTCATCACCTCTCCTGATACGCACCAGATTGTAAGCGCTACGCAGATCCAACTTAGAAAAAAACCCTAGCATCGCATAACTGCTCCAGCACATAAGGCACAAGCGGAAGAGGATATGCCACCTGACGTGTAACCTGCTTCAGTGCGCAGAAATCAATACACGGTCGTAAAGAAGAATCTTTTTTGGGAACAAAGAAAAAGCCAGATGCCACAGGCGATTTAGAGGGACGAATAATGCTTTTGGCTAAGGATTCAGAGATATATTTTTGCATAGCTTCAGTTTCGGCCAAGGTAAGTGGATACGGACTCAAGCGAGGAAGTTTGGCTTCACTAATAAGCTCTATAGCACAGTCGTACTACCGATGAGGGGGAAAACCGACAAAATCATCAGAACCTGTACCAAAGACCTAAGCCACTAATGCATATACTGATGGAACGTTATCGGGAAGGGGAACCTCACCAGAACCCTCAAGATGAGCCTGACGAGCAGGTAGCTGAATGCAATTGTCCAAACAATATGATGACCACTGAACAATCTCCAAGGTAGACCAGCTCACTATGGCGTTATGACGCCGGAGCCAAGGTAAGCCTAAAATAACAGGAAAGGAGAGGAAATAATATAAAAAGCCAAAGATTCACAATGTAAGGCACTAGAAATAAGAGAGACATAAGAAAGAGTCACAGAACCTGGGTGAAGCCACGACCATCAGCAGATTTAATGTTAACAGGTGCATGAAGTACATTTGTGGGAAAATCCCACAAACTAGCAAAATCAGTCCATGAAATTACCATCTGAACCTGAATCAATAAGAGCAGTAGTATAAACCGATATGTTGTTAATTTTCAGGATAATAGAAATGATGAAAGTTTCTAAATATGTGTATATACTGAACTTACTCATTTTTACTCATTATTACTCAAACACAAGCTAGGATTATCATGATTAGTAAGACATACCGGACAAGATGTAAGTAAATGACCACTGTTACCACAATACAGGCATAACCCATCGTGCATACGGCGCTGTCTCTCTATGGTGGAAAGACGGCTGGAGTCTACCTGTTTAGGCTTCTCTGTGGCCTGCTGATCCATGCAACTCGATGTGGCGATGAGAGGACGCTCAGGCGAGGCAGCAGTCTGGTAAATTCCATGCGTAGACATGAGCTGATCTAATCGTATGGTCCTGGAAATTAGTTTCTCCAGAGACATGTCCGTGTCCCAGAAAACAAGTTCTTCACGAATCTCTGGGCGAAGTCCAGCACGGAATGCAGCAATAAGCGCAGGTTCATTCCACAAGGATTGCACCGCAAGTATGCAAAAGCACAACGCAAACGCGGCCACAAAACGCAAACGCTGTCATAAGTCTCTTAACGGTTCACCTGCAGAGCGGCCATGATAAGGATGATAAAGTGTTCTTGAATAAATCCAAAAAACAGTCAAAGTTGCTAATTTCAGGAGCGTGTGTGTTCCACAGTGCGGCGGCCAAGGTTCCTGCCTGCGGTTCAGTGACCGGCAGCGGAGCTGACTGCAGCTCAGATAACTGCTGACCAGTATTAAGATGAATAGCTGCGCTGGGTTCCAACACCTCGTCCCTCTTGTAACTCTGCTCCAGGTGCGACTGGCGAGCGCATCATAGCAGTTAGATTACAGATAGAAAACTGTAACTCACTCAGAATGGAACCAGGTTTATGGATGGCAGCAGTTCGATCAGATTCGGTGGATTCAGACGGATCCATTTTGTAATGGCGTTTGCTTCTGTAATTAATTAGTACAGCAATCAAGCCACAGTCCGGATTCAGTAGAGCAGTCAGAAGTTTATTTAGCAGATCACCCAATAACGGGCAGTGGCAGTACCAAACCTGGTAACCGATGTCCCAGTCCGGAATAAACGGATAATCCAACTGGTGTATCACGCGCTGAAGATGAGCGCCAACACTGGCATTACAGCACAAGTCACTGAGAAACAGCAAACCAGAGATCACACATGAAAGAGCAGAGAATGAGCGCATCACAAATGAGCTAACGCAACCAACACAAACCGCTGAACTGCTTAAATAGCTGGAAGAAAAGAAGAATAGGAAGTGGATATCAGAACTCCGGAGAAGCACTACGAGCGCCACTAGTGGTTGGAGGAGAAACAGCAGACTGAGAAGAGTGTGTAGATGTGATGTTAGGCTCATTTACATTTACATTGCATTTACATTTAGTTATTTAGCAGACGCTTTTATCCAAAGCGACTTACAAATATCCTAACAGGGTTGGATACAGCACCCTGGAGCAATGAGGATTAAGGGTCTTGCTCAAGGACCCACAATGGTAACTTCACTGGACCGGGATTTAAACCCCAATCTTCTGATTAATAGTTCAACACCCTATCCACTGAGCTACCACTCCCATTTACATTTACATTTAGTCATTTAGCAGACGCTTTTATCCAAAGCAACTTACCAATGAAAGAACACATACAAATGAGATTACATTTCTTTGCTTTCCATGCCTTTTTTCACCTCCCTTTCTTCACACGTTCAAACCTTTTTTTCTCTGTGCCATTCCACATTATTACACATAACTTAATTTCTGGACAGCTATAGTTTTATTTCTTTATGTGTATGGATTATTTTTGTTACAGACATCTGGTGAAAATTTCATGTCAATAGCACCTCTAGAAATATATTTACTGTGAAAAATGGCGACGTGTTTAATACTTATTTTACCCGCTGTATGTGGACAACCTTGATTGGCCTGCACAGCATCTAGAAAACTCTTTCAGATACAAAGCAGAGCTGAAGAGCTGAAGCAGCCATTCCTTTAGACACCAAAAAAATCCTTATTAAATTGATTATGGCACAGTTGCTGAGTTACCAATTTATACCTTTGTCTAATATGTACTGAGTGTTGTGCCTTTATAGAGGGGTAACAGCCTGGTATATGTGGGCATAAATTAAATGTGTAAAGAACAAACCATGCAGTATGATTAGTATGATGACAAGGTAACAACAAAATTAACCGAGAAAAAGATGAAAACAAAAATTGAAGATGTATTTAAAAAGGAATGACAAAGAAAGAATATTTGGGAAATTAAATAGCTTTAATTTGAATTAATTTAGGGTGAGGTCAATACTAAGAACTCACAAACTTAGAAAAATTTTAAAGGTAATTATTCAGAATACGTTATTAATCCTCTGTAAAACTGCAGTTGTCACAGTTGCACCATCACAGAGGTATAATACACTAAAACAATAAAAGATAAAGTATGAAAAAACACAACTTTTTAAGAATCAGTAGCAATTTAAATACATCAGTGGTAACCCAGATAGCAAAATTATTCTGGCCCTCTTCCCCCATGTTCATCTAACCCACTTTCCACATGGAATGTCAGCACTTGGGCAGACCACTGTCTGGGGTCAAGGTGTGGCCCGCATATGAATCTGAATCTTGTTGGGAGCATCTTATGGAATAGAAGGCTTATGGAACTATTGTTTACCCTTCACGGCCTGGAGAACCCTTCAACTTTTCGTTCTGTGCCTAGGCTTGTTCGGGTAGTTAAGACTAACCCAAGGTCAACAAGGAAGGAGCTTCAAGAAAGTCTCATGGCAGTGGGAATATTGGTTTCAATAAACACGATAAGTAATGTACTCTATCACACTGGTCTCCTTTCCAGTTGAGTAAGGTAAGGAACTTTTACTTTTAAAGCATCACATCAAGGCCTGGCTAAAGTTTGCTCATGATCACTTAAAGGACTTTGAAGTAGAATTGTTCATGGTTCTTTGGTTCGGTAAAGTGTTTGGTGCCAACCATACTCTGTGCATTTGGCGAAACTATGGCACTGCATATTACTCAAAGAATACAATTTCTACAGTCAAGCATATTGGTGGCAGTATAATGCTGTGGGGCTGATTTTCAGCCAAGGGCCTGGCCATCTGGTCTGCATTTATGGGAAGATGGATAGCACGCCTTACCTGGAGATTTCGGCCAAAAACCTTTGCAAGGATCTAAAGCTGGATTGTCATTTTATCTTTCAACAGGACAATGGCCCCAAGCACACGGCCAAGATAATCAACGCTTGGTTCAACAGAGAAAAGATGAAGGTGTTGCAGCTTAACCCAATAGAAAACCTCTGGAAGGAGCTCAAGATCGAAGTACACAAGTGATACCCAAAGTGTAAGGGATTCTGCTCAGAAACGGAGCCACAGTCCATAAACAGTAATACAGTCACTGGTTTATTGTACAAAGCACAAAATCCCAGAAAATACTGGGTCCGTGATTCATAGTTTTGTTTTTGTCTATGTACCACATGTGATGAAAGTGACAATAAAGTATCCTTGAATCCTTGAAAAGAATCCAAATGGTGTAACGCTGCGATGAATGCGATCGCCGACACCACATGAGCCAAACAGTGATAAGTCCGGTCTGAAACCTGATCGTGTAACGGCGCGATAAAGTCGATCAGTGACACTCGGGACACCGAACTCTCCAGAGAGAAAATCCAAGAAACTAGCAACTGAACATGAGATAGCAAGGGAGCGTACATCCGAAGATCAAACGCAAAATACTAACACCACCAAACAGTTTAAATAGGCAGAAAAACAGGAAGTGGCGATCAGACCTCCGGAGAAGGATTCAGAGCGCCACCAAAGGCAGAAGGGGGAATAGCAGGCACAGAAAATAGGGTAGATGTGACAGTACCCTTCCCCAAAAGGGGGGCAGGCAGATGAGACAGTAGAAAAAGATCTACCTCGGCAACAATGACGGCCTCATGGACGTAGAGCAGGCCTTTTAGGATGGAGATCGGGAAAGTCGACAATAAGCTGAGGGTCAAGAATATCAGAAGCCGAGACCCAACTCCTCTCCTCTCGTTGAGAATCTAAAAGAGAATTGACTCTGTAGACATTAGGCAAGGCAGAGTCCTGACCTGTGAGAAAAGCATCTGCGAACTCCCTCTCCAAGGGCCCACAATGATAAGGCTTAAGTAGGGAAACATGGAAAACAGGCTGGACCCGCATGTGGCAGGGAGACCCAAGCGATAAGACACTTCATTTACCCGAAAGACCACTGGAAAAGGTCCAAGAAATGAGGTAACAGCTTCCTAGCACCCGAGCGATACCGAAAATCCGAGAGCTAACCCACATCAAGTCACCAGGATTAAAACTAGGAGCAGGACGACGATAGCGATCCGCCATAGCCTTATTACGACATAGAACCATGTCAATTCTCTGATGTACCAAAGACCAAACATTCTCACTCACAGTAAACCACTCATCTACAGCAGGTGCAGATGAAGGTTCAGAATCCCAAGGGATGAATGGAGGCTGATAACCCAGGACACACTGAAATGGTGTGAGGCAAGTGGCAGAATGATAAAAGGAATTTTGTGCTATCTCCGCCCAAGGAAGAAAACAAGCCCAATCCGAGGTGTTGTTAAACGCAAATACGCATAGGAACTTTCCGAAATCCTGATTGGCTCTTTCACATTGCCCATTACTCTGGGGATAGAAACCAGAAGTAAGACTAACCAAAGTGCCCAATTTTTCAAAGAATGACTGCCATACCGCGGTAAGAGGTAAATTGCGGTCCCCGATCTGACAATATGTCCTCAGAAATGCCAAAGACATTCAGTGGAGGAGGTTAAGTGCTGGCGAAATCCTGAATCTCCTGGTCAATCTCCCACTGAATAGAATTCAGAAAGACATCAGCCGGAAGAATGGGCGAACTCTCAGAAACAGTAAGATCTGTGTTGTCGTGCAGGTGAGAGAGAGCTTCTGCCCTCTTATTAAGATTACCAGGGTGATAAGAAATAAAGAAATTAAAATTATTAAAAAACAAAGACCACCGGGACAGCCGGGCATTGAGGCGCTTAGCCCCTTTAAGATACTCCAGGTTCTTGTGATCGGTGTAGATAATAAATGGCAAACAAGCCCTCATCAGCCAATGTCTCCACTTCTCCTAATCCTTAATCGCCAGCAGTTCACGATTCCCAATACTATAATTGCGTTCAGCAGCCGAAAGCTTACGAGAAAGAAATACAATGGAATGTAAAGAATTGCCCTTACCAAACTGCTGTTACAACACCGCCCCAACCTCATGAGAAGAAGCATCAACCTCCACCAGGAACTGTATTTTAGGATCCGGGTGAGCCAGCACAGGAGCTTAAATGAATTGCTCCTTGAGACACAAAAAAGTTTGGTCAGCATTTGTATTCCAAACTAAATGCCTAGGCTTACCCTTAAGAAGTTGTGTAAGAGTAAGAGCAATGGTGCTAAAAGATTGTATAAATTTCCTGTAAAAATTGGCAAATCCCAAGAACCTCTGCAACTCACGAATAGAAGAAGGCCAGAAAAGCTGACCAATCAAAATAGCACAAACCTTGCTCTGATCCATTTCAATGTCTTCACATAAAATTTGATAGCCAAGAAAAGTAATGTGATCATGATGGAACTCACACTTCTCTGCACCAACATAAAGTTGGTTCTGTGAAAGACGCTAAAGAATCGTAAGCAGATGCTTCTGGTGGGATGCCAAATCCGGTGAAAAAAATCAGAATATCATCAATAAAAATGATGGAGAATTTGCCCAAGAACTCCTGAAGAACATCATTAATAAAAGCTTGAAAGACCCCTGGTGCATTAGTAAGCCAAAATGGCATAACCAAATACTCATAGTGTCTGGTAGAAGTAACAAAAGCAGTTTTCCACTCATCCCCATTCTTGATACGTATAAGATTATGGGCATTCCGTAAATCCAGTTTAGTGAAAACCCTAGCATCACGCAAGCGTTCCAATGCCGAAGGAACAAGAGGTTGGGGATAAGCAACCTTGCGGATAACCTGATTCAGCGCCCAGAAGTCAATACAAGGCCATAAAGACAAATCCTTCCTGGCAACAAAGAAAAATCATGAAGCTACTGGTAATTTGGAGGGACGAATAATACCCTTTGCTAAAG
>JAOVVE010036557.1:0-10540 GCA_028565655.1 Hoplisoma axelrodi | reverse complement strand
CTCCACCCAGATTGGGATTCGAACCGGGAACCCCAAGCGCTGAGAGGCGAATGTGCTAACCACTAAGCCACTGTGCCATCCCAAAAATAATAATAATATTAATAATGTAATAATAATTGTCATTATCATCATCACAATTCGGTAAATCACATCTTAAATAGTGGATTATTAAAATAATCACAAATGTGGTATTTTTACAAATAAGATCTATAAACACTAATTTATGTGTATCCGTGTACGTAAGTACAATCTCAGTGTGACGTGATAAAGTCAGAAATAGTCAGAATTAAAAGAAAAGTTTAAATGTTGCTCGTTTTGCTTCATAGTGACGAAGGCGAGCTTCCATACTTAATGTGATTTTCATATATTTTTTGTTCTATGCGATATTTAAAAGAGTAAAAAAATGTTTACTGTAACAATTTCTATCAACTTTTCAATTGGCGTATGTATTCAACGTCACATCCGGTTTTTGGTTACCTGGAAGATAGTCAGAAAGTATATAGAATAGTCATTACATATCTCACAGACATAGGGGTTATTGAAAGAATTTGACCTATTTTTTTTTCTCAGCCAAATGTTGATCCACACTCCAGTCCAGTAGGTGGCGGTAATGCACCTAAGCTGGCTTGCAAACCGCCATTAAAAGCCAAAGAAAAAGAAGAAGAAAAAGAAGAAGAAGGTTACCTGGAAACCAAGCACGGCGTTGTTTGTTAATGCTTGCCTTTTGTTCAAAAATCGAACCCTGCAGTTTGTTACACTTTTTTAAAACACGTGTTTATTGCGCTATACAAGCGAGGGGATCATTTGAACTTAGACGGAAAATATATTTTTAAAAATCCAGTTAATGATTCTAGGAGACAAACTAACCAAGCTAGCGGCTATGTTTATTTATCTCAGTAAAAAGGTACGTTTACATTTTTATAGACCTGTTTAATAATTACATTACAAAATGAGGACATTTATGCTATTTTACCTGAAATAGCTTTTAATAGCCAAATAGTGAAGAACAGAATGCATGTTGTGAGATGATGATAATGATTTTTTAATGATGTAACATTGAATATTGTTATTAACACGTCCAAATGTCTTTTCGTCTGATAACAGATAATTTGACGTTGGTCACTCCTGCAGAAGTAAATATTTTATTAGACATTTGGAAATATTTTTTCCTTTCCCTTCCCTTCTTTCTTTCTTTTCTACCCCCTCCCCTGTATATACAGGGGTTGGACAATGAAACACCTGTCATTTTAGACCACAATAATTTATTAGTATGGTGTTTGTTTGTTTTTGTTTATTGCCATATCAGCAACTTGGCTATTTTATGGCATAGATATATAAAGTGCATTACATTTTTTCATACATACAATACAGTTTTTCTCATATCATTTGTTTAAAACCGAGAGCATCTAAAAAGTTAATAATTTTAGAAGGTGAAATTTTTTCAAATAAGTCCTTAATAGTCTCTGCTCTATAAAAAGCATTTCTGGTGGCTGAAGTCTGGTGGAAGATAGACTGAACACAGGGTAAAAGTCCTTTGGAGGGAGATGCGAATTGCAGTTATTTGGATGCTTGATCTTATGGTAATTTGACTGTGGGTGATGCTGTTCTTGACTAGGATAGTAGTTCCTTCTGAGGGGTAGTGGGAGTCTGGCAGTGAAGTAAAGTAGGTTGTATATCCCTTCAAAATAGGTGCGTAAGATGAAAGTATCTTTGTCTCTTGCAAACAGAAAGCGACAGGGTCTAATTTTGCTGCCAGACGTCGTATTTCTAAAAAGTTGGCTTTGAGACCTCGACAGTTCCACTGGATTATCCTGCATTGGTCCATTATGTAGGAAGAATTAGAGGATTGGTCCGGTGTCTATTTCTTGGGGATGGGCTTCGTGCTTTTAGTACCTGGGCTTCTGACATACCAACGTCTTTTATAGTTTCGTTTTTTTTTTGTCTGTTTCTTTGCTTGAAAGTTTTTTCTTCGTCTTGCCTCTTTCAGTTGTAGTGTCTTTATTGGCTACATTATCAGTCTTTTGTTTTGTACTGGGTTCCTTTGAAGGCGTTATCGCTTTTGGTTTATCCTCTTTGATCCACGTTACATCTGTCTGAGTTTCTCTGCTTGTGACTTTCCTTGCTTGCACGATCTCTGCGTAAGTTTTTTCCATTCTGAAAGCTGGGAGGTTTTCCATTATCTTTTTGGCTTCAAAATAGCTTACTTTTTTATTATGTCGGATTTTTTGAATTTCTTTTTCCTTTTGCCATACTGGACAATCTTTAGCTGCAGCATTGTGGTGACCGGAGCAATTTGCACACCTTGGTTTATTTTGGCATCCAGGACCATGGTCTTCCTCGCCACAATTGTAGCAAATGCTGTCATTTTTGCAAAGTAGAGCATCATGACCATACCGCTGGCATTTGAAGCATCTCAAAGGGTTAGGAATATATATATCAACTGGGGTCTTTAGGTATCCTACATTTATAAGGGGGAGTAGGTTGATTAACGGTGATAATATAAGTGTTTGTTTTAATGGTCTTTTCTTGCCTCTTGATAACTATTCTCTTTACTTTGATGACTCCTTGATTTTCAAGCTCTGTTTCAATATCTTCTTCTTCCATTTCCTCAAGCTCTTTTGTTCTAATCACACCCCTACTACTATTTAAAAAGGGATGTAGGTGAGCTTAAGAATTAACACCCACAAATTCTGAGATGCGTAGAAAATTTTCCACTTTGGATCTTTTGTCACATTCTACCAGTAGTTGGCCTGACTTCAGCTTTTTGACATTTCTGACTGTGCCAGAAATGCCCTGAATAGCCTTATGTATGGTGACAATTTGGTTAAACAAAAGTCTTGTGTTGTAGATTCCAAAAGGATAAAACGTTGCCAGTTTTCATTATTTTTAGATCCACGTTCATTATATCTAAGGGTCTGTTCAAGGTCTGTAAAATTTTAGTTTAAAGGTTAAGTTATCCATATTAACACTAGAACGACTGCCAACGAAAATTTTAACCGTGCGTGTGTGCGCTTAATGGCTCCCCGGGCAACTGTGGGGAGCCACTTAGCGTCTATTGTTATACTGATAAGGAGAAGTGTCTTTGGACAAATAACTTCTCAACCCCCTTTGTGTAGGTTTGGGGTTGGAAAAAGCTTACAAACTGCCCTTTTTTAGTCAAGTTAGTTACTACATACTTGGCAGAGAAAGCCTCTGCAGGGGTGTACATGCAGCATAATGCACGCTAAATACTACAAGATTACGTGTACAAGCAAACAGCAAAACATATATTTCACTAAACTTATGTTTTACACTTTTATTATAAATACTGGATTTATTGCATGTGCTCACAGCTCGCTGCTGATTGAGGGGTGACAGACGCTATGTTTTTATGGATTTCATTCATAAAAAGAAGATGCAGAGACGTAGTAACGAACGTGCAGGCTGTATTTATTGCAGATGCTCATGTTGAATGCGCGCTAAATACTGCAAGATTACGTGTACAAGCAAGCAATATTTCACTAAACTTTTTATTTTTTACACGTTTATTATAAATACTGGATTTATTGCATGTGCTCACTGCGTCGTTGATTGAGGCTCAGAGGTGAAAGACCGACACTATGTTTGGATTTCATTCATAAAAATGATGCAGAGACGAACAGCAAAACATTTCACTAAACTTTTTATGTTTTACACTTTTATTATAAATACTGAATTTATTGCATGTGCTCACTGCGTCGCAGATTGAGGGGTGACAGACGCTATGTTTTTATGGATTTCATTCATAAAAAGGAGATGCAGAGACGAAAGAAGGGACGTAGTAACTTATAACACATGAAGATAATATTACATTACCGTAGGTCCTGCTTTCTCAGTAAACGTTCCACCTTGGCTGAAACTAGTCTGTCAAAGGCCTTCAGCGGTGGTGGGCTCCCAAATTGTCCCATCCTTTGCTGTTACGCAAGGTGCACAACTGCTCTTCTTTTTGGGAGGGCTGTGCTGCTCTTCATCTGCAGACTCGCCGTTGGTGATCTCGCTGTCGGAATCGGACTCCAATACAAAAGTAAGTTCCTCTCCTCCATCTGACTCACAGTCATCTAGAGCCTGCAGCATCTTCAGGACTTGTTTTGCAGTGTAGCTTTTGGGTGCCATTGCTTACACAAATGCAGTTCCAAACAGGATAGCAGGCAAATTGAAGAAGGAATGATACGCTCTCGTTTGTGGTTTAGCTTTTATTACAAATTATTTCAACAGGTGTGAATCTGTTTACGTCATAGTTGTTACTCGTTGCTGTCATGGTAATGTGTACAAAATTGGTGATATGCATATCATCAGCGATTAGAAAATGATCAATGACCGTAACTGTATGTAGTAACAATACGACCAAGATTCACACATATTCATGCATGTGAAACAGTATGCATAGGTTTCTTACAATGTGGTCTGGCATTGATTAGGCTTGATTTTAATGACTTTAGATTCAAATGAAGCTTGTACAGTATGTGTTTGCAGAAAGTGAGATGAGGCAGGAAGGTGGCCCATACCGATAAAATATGCCTCAATTTGATGTGTGAAAGATGCTAAAGTTTTATTACAGAAAGCTGACTAGTTCAACATCAGTCAGCAAACACTGTCATAATTCGTTTGCAAGGAAATTATTACATTGTTATCTAAATATATTAAACTAAACATTTTCTAACATGCCTTTTTATTATAATATAAATATTTTGTTTAAAACAAAAACACATTTGTTTACGTTTGCGTTTCATTAATTCCCTATAGATAAAGTTGTGGATTTTAGGTTTGGCTGTGTTGGGTTGGTGACCTGGGATAGTCTCTGCTGTCATTTCACCTCTTCTCTCCGCTTATGGCAGTGGGCATGGTGCTGAAGTGATGCTATTCCAGGGAGCTGAATACTAGCTAAAATGCTAAATACGGACACCTGATCTTTGAACAATCTGTACATGGCTGTCCTAGACTGTTGATGCTGCCCCCAGGTCCGCGAGCCAGTCAGCGACCCCCAAGTCCGCAATCCGGTCAGCGATCCCCAGGTTTTGAATAAAATCCCTCACAGTAAGAAACTCACCTTCTAATCTGGATTTTAAACATCACATATTTAAAGAAAAGGGTAATCGAATAGTGGTTACCATGGCAACAATAATGCTCAGAGCATCTGACGTGTTAGCCAAATGTTGAGAATCACTGTTCCACACCATTATGAATGCTAAATTATCCCTAAATGAGTCTACATAACTCGAAATAGCATTACAGATTGTCATATTTGTGTGTTTGTAGGCTTGTTTGGTTTAGCAGTAAGTAGCCATTTGCATAAATTCTGCATTCAATGTCCTTTACAGGCATTCATTCATTCATTCATTCATTATTTTTTCACATAATCTTGTACTAGGTTCGCGGTGGGGTTCCCCATGCCCATCCAGGGGAGAATATTTCAAGCGCTAGGCAGATACACTCAGGACAGGGTACCAATCTGTTGCTGCATTTACAGGCAGTTATTAATAATTCCCTTCAATTGGACCCTCTTTACTAAGTGAATAATCTGCTGATTCTGCCTTTTCAGTCATGCTGTCTTGTCCTTGATGTTGTAATGCAATGAATTGTGTCTGCTACTTAATTATAATGTCGTGAATTTCTTAAATACTTATTTATTTCGAGCTGTTGCCTTTAAAGGCATTCTTCTTTTTTTCAGCATTGCCATAGTGCTACAAGAAATACCTCAGAGTGGCTTTGTTGTAGGTAAATGCTAATCTGGATAATGTATATGACAAAGTATACGATGCATACATTTTAACAAAACACTGATGTTTAGCCTATATTCTTTAAAGGAATAGCAGTGGCTTTAAATATGTGCCTAAAGTAATACAGGTAGGTATTCTAGCAGTACATTCCTTAAGCTTAATGATGGTTTGGGCATGAAGTGGACCACCCATATTCCTTATTTCTAGGTATCATGTGGAAGCTGCAGAGAACAATTCTCTTAGTGTATTTGGCAAAGACCACCCTGTCAAAAGGTACAGTGGCAGCAAGAAGCTCTGATAAAGGTAAAAATCCACATGGGTATTAAGTGATGTAAATGCTCACACCGTAAAAGGGGCCCACTATGGGCAAACACATTTATTAAAGATCTCTTTGGAAGTCTTTCAAAATATTTTTACATTTCCAAGTACCTGGGTGATAGTTGAGTAAATTTGTCTTACAGAATGACCAAGAGAAATTGGTCATAAATATTAATAGGAAAAAAAACAATGACAGCTGCAGTGTGTAAGTCAAACCTGAGTTTTATTGCTCATTTTATATGCAAATAAGAAAAACAGCAAAAGTTTTAATAAATAATATCATAATTTCGCACCGATAGAGAAAACAAAATAAAGTTTTTTAAAGAAAAAACTTTTAATAGAGAAAAAATTATTAATAATTTTGGGAAACATAGCTTGTTGTTTTTTGCAGCTTTTAAAGCAGTACAGTGATAGCACCCATCTCATGAATGCCCTGATTCTGAGCATTAAATGGAAGAACCTGCATGGCGTAAGCCATAAGACCCTGTAGTCTCAGACGTGTGCGGTAGCACACCTGCACCCCCTCTCGGTTGAAGGGGGTGAGGCAGTCTTGGAGAGACTGAATGCACTTGGCAGCGAGCTGCGCGCGCATCCTGGCAGAGTCCAGGTCTATTCCCAGAAACTAAGTTTCGAGATGGGTCAAGACAGCTCTTGGCGAGATACACTCTGAAGCCGAGAGAGGCGAGGTGAGACAGCAGAGTATGTGTGTCCCTCCGCATTTCCTGTCTGGTTTCGGCTATTACTAGCCAGTGGTCTATGTTAGAATTTTCTGATGAATAGGCCACGAGAGTGTTGAACCTCACCTTTGGAAGTTGTACTTCCTCCTTTTAAGTCCCAAAAAATCGGGCGGGGGGAGGACGGGGGTTCCCATCCCGTTTTGGTGCTTTGAAGTACTGTAAGTAATGACCTATGTGACTTTGGTCTGGTGGAACAGTTTGAATCGCAGCTACCTGAAAGGGGTGGCGATTTCGTCTGCTTACAGTGGTACAACAGTCTCGTTTGTCCGCGAGCTTATCACTACACTGAAAGGAGGAGGTTTTGCAGCGAACTGGAGGCGGTAACATCCAGAATCGTGCACGTGACCCATATTGAAGCGTTAAGCGCAAGCCAGGCTGGCACACTCCGCTTCAGTGCATGTGCATTGTGACACTCGCTCAGAGATAGAGTAATGGCGGCCTCTGTCGGGGTGGCCAGGTACTGCACACTCTGCCCGAGGCCCGTGAAATGGCGGCCTCTGGTGGATTTACCAGGTAATGCGGGTGTGCGGTGCGTCCCAGGCTGGTTAACCTGAAATTTGGCGACCTCTGTCGGGTAGGCCAGTAGGTGCGACACAGGCAGGAAAGTCTGTGTAATGGTGCCATCTGGCTGGGCAGCCAGGTAATAAGCTTCGGGCTGGGCAGCTCTTGAAGCGAGGGCCGTGCATTTCACGTTTGAGTGTGTTATGTGTGAATACACCTTATTACACATTAGTGTTTTGTGCAGACTGTTTGTAGCACCTGAAACACCGAAGCGTGCTCCACATGCGTGTTTGAGCAAACACCAAGAGATGGATTTAGGCCGCGCTGCAGCTCCTGGTATAGAGAAACAGGGCCGAAGTTGTGTCCACTGGGGGGGGGCGCGCTTTCTTCTGGGGTGAGCTCTGCCCTTTTTGGGTGGAGGGGGGGCTCACTCCTGCATCAAGTGACCTGGTGGCTTGTGAGGCAGGGCCTGAAAGTCCCAGGGCATGGGCATCAGGCAGGTCACTTGTGCTTCTGGACAGAATGCACAGTGGTGGTGGCTTGGGGCTTTTTACCGCAGTGGTGGAGAATGCGCCTCTTACTCCCATGCATGACTTGTCGAGCATATGCGACGGTTAGCTCGCACATACCCAACGTCAGCGGCGCCAAATAGAGCCTGGCTTGGCCCTATTTGGTCTCCCGCAATGAGCCACTTCTCCAAGTCAGGCAGACCAGAGAGGTAACGGTTACAGCGCACGCTAGTCAACAGCAGGGGGCGCCCTTGGATGTCTGGCCGAATGCACGGCCTGTCGAACATATACGGCAGTATGCTCGCACACGCTTAACAGCAGAAAATGCAGATGAGGGCATAGCTTGAGATGGAGGTAGAGGGAACAGGATAGAGTGGGGCATGCTCACTGGTCCATTATAATTTCTCAACTTCTTCCTTCCTAACTCCCTGCACAAAAACACTGACAAGCCCCAGGTAAGACCTATTACCTCTGGTAAATTTTCTAAAATAAATAAAATTCAAACACTCTTAGATCTGATATAAGCAATCATTTAATTTAAAATTAGAAAAGAAAAGGTTTACACCGGCGGAGAGGTGACACAGCTCTGTCCAGATCTCAAAGTTGCAACATTATATACTGTTCCGAGAGGTGTGTGTGTGTGTGTGTGTGTGTGTGTGTGTGTGTGTGTGTGTGTGTGTGTGTGTGTGTGTGTTTACATGTCTGCTCATCATCTTCTTCCTGCTGCAACATCTGATATTGAGCATTTACAGTTTTAGTAATTGATGAGGTCAAGCACCGACACAGAAGAGGAGCATAGCAAAGCAAGATCAGGATTACTGAAATCACAGTTAAGAACAAAAGTCTGAATCGGGTGTCCTCACGAGCCAAGGAGGTTCTTGAACCATTCAAACCAGGAACTGTCATCTCCGGCTGTCATCTTCTGAACGTACTGCTGCAACTCTTA
The DNA here is from genome assembly GCA_028565655.1 of Hoplisoma axelrodi. Taxonomy (NCBI): domain Eukaryota; kingdom Metazoa; phylum Chordata; class Actinopteri; order Siluriformes; family Callichthyidae; genus Hoplisoma; species Hoplisoma axelrodi. The sequence continues at coordinate 1,794 of JAOVVE010036557.1, read as the reverse complement.
TAAATTTAGTAGGGCATCGTGGATTTTACCTCCATGCATGGAGGAGAAGTGCCCCCAATAGCATGTCTGACAGGTGCTCTAAACCTATTGTTGACGCTTTGGTGCTCGGAGTGCAGGCAGAGCCCCTTTTCGACTTCCTCCCACGTCCACGAAAGCTTCCAAACACCTAATCAGAAGCTACTGGGGCCTTCTTGCAGTGCGAGTAGTAGACCCTCGTGGCTCTTCCTTTAATCTTGAGTGCAGTGTGCATGGTCAGGAGCACCTGGAACGGGCCTATCTATCTGGGTTGATTTCACTTGGTTCGTCTAAAGTCCTTCACTAGAACCCAGTCACCTGGCTGAAATTCCTGCAGAGGGCAATCAGCTGGTACTGGCAGGCACACTTTTACCTGTCTAGACAAAGCAGAAATAGATTTGTGCAGCGACATACAATCCTGAAGTAAAGGTTCGTTGACAAGGGCATCGTCCAAATCATTGGGTCCCAGGCCTGTGTGAGGGGGTCTTCCGAACACAATTTTAAATGCTGACATCCCTACCCTTTGTTGTGGGCGTGTTCTACACTGCCAGTGGACCAAGGGCAGGCTTTTTAACCAGTTCATGCCAGTTTCCTGACAGACTGTTGCTAGGCAATTTTTAGGGTATAATTCGTACGCTCCACGGCTCCTGTATTGGAGGGATGGTAACTGCAGTGTTTTCTCATGTCAATTCCCAGGTACTTTGTGAGACTGATTAATCCTGAGTGTATAAATGGTGTTCCATTATCACTAGAGATTCTCTGTGATAAGCCCCCAGCGTGGTATTATTTCTCTTAAAAAGGTACTTTGGCTACAGCTTCCCCAGTCTGTTTTCCTGTGGCAAAAGCCTCTATCCACTTACTAAACATGCAGACACAGACCAACAGAAATTTCTTACCTTCTGCTGGGGTGTGTTCCACAAAATCAATTTGACAATGTTAGAATGGTTCTGTGGATTATGGGTGTGAAACAGTTTGTACCTTTGTGTGTGTTCTTTCCCCAGGGGTATTTTGTGCACATACCAAACAATTTGAACAAAAATTTTGCGCTAGTGTGGATAGCCCTGATGCATACCAGTACTTACGTATGCTCTGCACCATCCCTCCTTTGCTCATGTGACTTCTCCCATGAGCAATTTTCATTAGTCCCAGCATGTAGGCCTTAGGTAGGCATGGTGTGCCATCCGGATGAACCCATATGTCTTTACATATGATGCAGACATTCTGCTGCCACTTGTGTTTTTCTTGTGCCCTGGCCTGTTGTTGGATGTCTTTTGTTGTGCGTGCTTATGTAATTTCTTGTTGTATTGCCTGTATGGGTGGATTACTGTGTGCAGCTTGCTTTGCAGTTGCATCAGCAAATGCATTGCCACTAATTGTCTCTGTGTCACCTTTTTGGTGTGCTGCGCACTTAATAATTGGTTTTGTGATTGCGTTTATTAAACTTGTGATGCTTGATTTTGCTCCCTAAGCTTGTGAGAAAATTCCTGTGTTTTCAAATGGTCCCAAAATCATGAGCGACTCCCCATGCGTATCTGGAATCTGTCCAGATGTTCACGACTTTGTTTTTCCCTATTACGCATGCCCTAGTGAGTGCCACCAACTCTGCTGCCTGGGCAGAGTTGGTGTATGGGAGAAGTTCAGCTTCTATGACTTCATGGGCAGTGACCACTGCATAGGCAGCTCTATTAGTGCCTTCATTGTCTCTTCTGGCTGAACCATCTACGTACATGTTGAGGTTGGCATTCTGGATGGGGTCCTCTTTCTTATCTGGTCTGGCAG
>JAOVVE010035505.1:0-10543 GCA_028565655.1 Hoplisoma axelrodi | reverse complement strand
TCTCATTTCTACCTGTTGTCTGCACAACTGCACAACAGCCTTTGAAATTGATTCACAACCATTGTTACTTCCTAACTAGACAGGTTGATTTCACAAAAGTGTGGTTGACTTGGAGTTACATTGACTTGTTTAAGTGTTCCCTTTATTTTTTTGAGCAGTGTATATATATATATATATGTAATGAAATATGCGTCTGTCCTCACCTCTATGCAAATGAGCTGCGTGCCTGCGTGATGTCACCACGCAGTGACGTAGTGTTGATGAAAACGATCGCCGCCGTAGATCTATGTTTTTCCAGCAGCAACGTAATGATGTCGCAAGGAAAAGGAATCAGCGCCAAAATATGACAGAAGAACGACGTCAACAACAAGAAGTTTTCGCCTAATAAATGATGCTTTTAGCCAGCTGTGGCTTTACCAAATGTACGGCCCGTGCGTTACAAATGAAATGCCTGTGGGGCAACACATGGAAGGGGGTTCCTGTACCTTGTCCTGGGTATAAATGTTTAAAATAACATTTTCAGCTAACGCTTCCATGACTTTAAAGTGCTCGCCAGCCGTGCGTAGAACGGGTCCGTTCGCTAATTGTATGTAAAGCACCAAAATGGAGAAATACGTGCATAAACAGCCATGAGATTCTAAAAAATAAAACGTAAAAGATTGTAAAGGGCCAAATATCACTATTCAAATAAGACCAAAAAACATAATACTTTTATTTATAATATTTAACAGTCAGCCAAATGTACTATAACACCTTGAATAGCACTACACATTTGTGAAATAAATAAATAATAGACTATTTTACATAAGTATGATGATAAAAAGTGAGACGTGAACTGTATGTACAACAATAAGACACAATAATTCTGTACTTATTCCTCCGAAACTGATATGTTGGACTGAATACTTCCATCTTTATTCTGTCCTGATGAAGCATCAGAGAAACAAAAACAATTAAATATGGCTCATTTATCTTATTAATGTTTAAAAATGAAAGGAAAACAGTGTTTTTATATAAAATGACTTAAAGTTCTGTGTTCAGCTTGTAAACAACCCCCCCGCCCCTTCACACGTGTGAGAATGCAAATAAATAGCAGTAACACAATACACACACAGTAACAGACTCACAGACCCAAATAATAAACTTTAAAAAAGATTTTAAAACATTTACTTACTGAACTTGAAATGAATCACAGCCACCAACAAACATCCTGCTCAGCATCACTCCTCTCAGCATCCTCTAAACCAGGGGTCGGCAACCTATAGCACGCGTGCCACTGCTGGCACGCCGAGGCATAATCACTGGCAAGCGCCACGCTGGACCAGCATAAAAAAAAAATTAAAAACCCCAGGACAGAGAGTGTAATAATGCTTGGACAAACTGTATTCCAACAGCAAGTTTTTTTATTAACAGCTCCGATACAACCGCATCAAAACTTGGCGTTTTGTTTCTTCCCATAAGCCCCCTCCATTGGCCGCATCACATTACCTAATAATTCATGACTACTAGAAATACTACCATTTTAGAAACTAGGCATCTCGTTTTGAACACATCACATGACTGAGAGGACGATCCGTCAATCGAAATCGTTCCTCAATGCGCTGCATTCAGGTTCTGCCCACTTTCCCACAGACTCATGTTTAACAGCACAGAAAAGTTCGGCTGAGCATTGCATTGGTCCTCTTGTCAGTGTTCGGCTCAATTTTCGCACATTAAGTGTGCTTAGCCCTATCCGCAGCCGTTTGAAGACGGACAATTCAGAGTCATGTTTACAAGTAAAATTGACAAACTACAAACCCCAGATAAGAAAACTTAAAAAAAGCTGGTAGGCAAAATATATTAGAGGCATAAAGCCTGATTCATTTTAATCTCAGCTCACACTGTGCAGTTAAATACGTTGCTGTTTGCTTATATAAAATGCTGTGGCGTTTCGTTTATGCATGCCAAGGCCTATAATAATTTTATTTGTAAAGCACATTTTCTATGTAAGATAAAATTTCAAATTTGTAGAACATATTCCCGTAGTTTGTGTTTTTTGTTTATTTTTTTTTTTACCATTTTATTTTTGATAGTGGCACACTCATTGACTAGCAATGTTGAAGTTGGCACTCTGTCTCAAAGGTTGCCGACCCCTGCTCTAAACAGTATCCCCTTAACTTCTTACAGAGTAAACTTCTGTTTTAGTTTTTATTGTTATTTAGAAGAATACTTAACAGCAGAGTTGTTTTTCATTTTCGAGAAAAATTAAATTATTTACCGAATTACACACGAGCGTGCATGCTGCATACAAACGCTTTGGAATTGAAAACCTCTTACGTACTGGGCGGGATTAAAAAAAAACATAACGTTATACATGGTTGGAATCCTCTCCTTATTGGGTATTGACTGGTGATGTCAGCAAAAGTTTAAATTATTACTGGTTCGCTAAAACAGTCACGCAAAGGAGGCCGGTCTAAGAACAGTTTACACCCCCCCCCCCCCCGGATTGGGTTCTCCAGGCTCCTGCACAGCCAATCAGAAGTAGAATTTATTAAAAACGGGTGTGTAACTAGTAAACCCACCGCTATGTGAAGAAATAAACTTTATCTGTTTAAATCTGAATTTGGAGATTAAACTGAGGGATAGTTCATGAAAATGTACAACATGCTCACCATGGAAAGCTCAGATATCACCCATTTATTAAGAATATTAACTTTTGCACAAAGAACTTTTAAGGGTGTATTATATGGACTCTTAAGGCTTTCTCTGTGCCGGATTTGTGGCGTTTTAGCGCTTAGCGTTGAAAGACTAAAAAATGTAAGCCATGCCGATCGCCTATAATAACACGAACACATAAAACTGACTGAAACAACAGTTATCATTTTTAAACTGCGGATTGGATTACATGTTTAAAATAAGGGTTTCAGCTTTTAAAGGGTATTTGTGATGACTAACCGAAAAAATTATACGCTCATTCAAAGTTACAAGACCATTCAGACTTCGTGGCGGCGCCACGCCAAAGCTTAAGTGGTTAACTACAAGCCTACAACTTGTAGTTGTATCAAAGAGTTCTTTAACCTCCTAAGACCCACATGTCCACAAATGTGGACATCAAAGTTTTCAGACCAGATATGGTGTGTATGTCCATGTAAGGTACATAAATGAGGATTTATTAAGTATTCATTTTTCATCAAATTATATTGGCAATACAACCTTAACAACTTTTACCTGTCATCAGATTCTAATACACAGAAAACATGAGGTAAAAGTACAAGGTAGACAACATTCAAGTTCGGGTCTTAGGAGGTTAATGTAAAAACCAAAAGCATTTCTAAATATTGTTGATCAATGATTGTTATTAGACACTTTGAGAACTATTTGTGTAAATGGAGAATTTTGTTTAAAGATCCTAGACTTGCCATTGGATTTGACTGTAATATTGTCTTGTTTGCAAACTTCTTTGCTCGAGCCAATAAAGTTTGGTTTGTCTTGTCAGGAGGCAGAAAATGCTTTCAATGATGCAGATACCATTTTGGACACACCGAAACCTGATAGTGAAGACAAGTGTGTTCCAGAGCTCCAAAGAAAACAAAGCATTTTTGTAAGTATCATTTGTGAATTATGGTATATTTTTTGTAAATCTGTTAGGAATAATGTTGCAGTATACAACGAAAACCTGTTAGGACTATTTGAAATGGTATAAAACTTCATTATAATTTTTAATTTTTGAAAATGCAGCTTTGGATAGAGCGTTTAATAAATGCACCTTTGTTACACAATGTTTATTTTTTTAATTGTTATAAATATTATGAATTTAACAAAATTATCATTTTTTTAATGTACTTGTTACTGTTATATTGCTACTGTCCCAACTTTGCAACAATGTTGTAGCACGAGCAAATAGAGTTGTGCGCCTAAGGAGCCGTTTTTGATCACGCAAGCATTTTTAACTCTAGCGTTTACGTGCGCCTCCAACATGGTTTATTGCTTTCGCAAATGTGCGTGCTCGCTCACGACTACAGCAGTTGTTTGCTTGCTTACAGGCTCACAATGGCCAGAAAGATACAACTTTCCTTAGAGAGCGGTCAGTTCATTGTTGTGTTGAGGAAGGAAGGCTATGCAATGCGAGATATTGCCAAGGAACTGAAAATCTTACCACGCTGATAGCCACTCCCTTTGAGAGTGACACAAACTGGCTCTAACAAGGACAGAAAAAAGTGGGAGGCCCGAATGCATAACTGTGCAAGAAGATAAAGTTCTTAGTGTGCTGTTTAAGAGAGAGACGCCTCACAGGCTGTCAACTGACGCTGCACTAATTGGAACCCGTCAAACACCAGTGTCGGCATCGACAGTCAAGAGGTGATTTTAGGATGCTGGACTTCATGGCAGAATTGCCAGGAAAAAGACATCCCTCAAACTGGCCCTTTGAGTTTTCACTTTTTATTGGCCCCAGTGTGAGGTTGAAATCAATGAATGGTTGAAAGCGCCGCTGTCAGTTTACAACCTGTGAGGTGTCTTTCTTTCAAACGGCACACTCTAAGATATTCAACTTCTTGCACAGTTGTTCATCGGGGCCTCTCACTCCTTTTTCTCTCTTTGATAGAGCCAGTCTGTGTCACTCTTCAAAGCATGGTAAGATATTTTCAGTTTCTCGGCAATATCTCGCCTTGAGTAGCCTTCCTTTCTTAACACAATTGACTGACAGGTCTTTAAAAAAGGTTGTCTTTCTGGCCATTTTGAGCCTGTAAGTAAGCCAACAACTGTTGATACTTCAAATACTAAACTAACCTAGAATGTTGTGCTCTCTTTATGCTTCCTTTTTTAGTGTAACACTTTTTCAGCCCTGCATCACAATTGAGCAAGGGTGTCCTAACAACCAAACAGCACAATAATATCCTTACTGTTTATTGCTGATGATAGAACTATATATGCAAAATAAGCATCTATACAAAAACTGGCTATAACACAAACATTTTTATTCTTTAAAAACCATCTGATGCACTTAAATTAATAGTGAAATGGACAATATTGTTTGTGAATTGCATAACCTTATGGTTTTTTTGAGTTGTGTAACTGGAGATCAAAATTAGAGAACAATTCAAAAACACTTGATTTTTTTCATTGGTCAACATTTGAAGGATTTTTGTTAGGAGTATACCATGCTATTAGAACAGCATTTAACAAATTAACAAAAAATCAACAAACTTTAATTTGCAAAAAACACAATGATCAAAATTACAGAACAGCAATGGCTGTAGCACAGTAAAAGATTACAATTAAATTTTCTAAAGGTTACAACACAGTAGAAAGTGTACAGGTCTTTGCTTTGGATGACTTCAGCACATCTACAGCCACAGGCCATGACTAGCCTCACACTGCTCTGCTGTGATTTTGGTCCACTCTACTTGCAGTTTCTTCCATAGTTTGGTGACTGTAGTGGGTTTCTTGGCCATAACTTTGTCACCAAGGGTTTTCTATTGAGTTTAGATCAGGACTTCGAGCTGGCCATTATATTGTTTTCAATTTCAAGGAATGGTTTTACTCGTTTTGGTGTGTGACAGGGGGCATTGTCATGCTTGAAAGTTGCTGGCTGAGTGACAAACGCAAGGAAGGAACCACGTGTTGTTGAGGTTTCTGATACACACTTACATTCGCTCTGCTCTGTATGAGAGGCCCAACTCCTGCTGCTGAAAACATTTCCCAAACCATAACATTTCCTCCTCCACCTTTCACTGACTTTACACATTTCAGGTTCAGTCTTTCCCCAGGTTGTCGACGAACATAATGTTTCCCATCAGCCCAAAATAAATTAATCTTGCTTTCATTATTAAAGTGAACTCTGGACCATGTTTCCTCTGTCCACACACGTTCCTCAGCAAAGGTTAATCTAGCCTTTTGATTTTTTTCTGCTAACGAGAGGATTGGTCACTGCAGAGTGGTCTTTCAGTCCAAATGCTCTTAAACGTCGAGACACTGTATGACGAGAGATCCTTACCCAGTTAAGTGCTGACCTGGCAAGCAATTCCAGCTGCAGTGTTGAACCGATTGCCCATGGAGATTCTCTGCATTATCCTGTCCTCTCTCGCATTTCTCTTTCGTGGACGACCAGCCTTCTGGGAGGCTTAATTGAGTTTGTGGAACGGCTTTCCATCTTTCAAAGTCAGTGAAAACTGGAAAGTTGGGCTGCCAGTTAAAATAGGGTTTGTCAAATAATTAAGGAAATTAGCACCAGGTGCCATATTAACACCACCAACTTGCAGGTGTCTGAAAGTGTTCCCTAATTTTGATCAGTGTTCTTTTTTCAAATATCTCAAGTTTTTTTTATACTATGTTTTAGAATATATGCAACTTATGAAATATGTTTAAAATACTGCTCTTGAACTCCTGTTAGGACATTGACATTTAGGAAATTGGGTGGTATTCTTTCATTTTGATCTCCAGTGTATATAAACATATAAATCACCTCTTAGCGCTGAGGATTCTGTTTTGAATTCCAACCTGGGTTGAGTTTTTATGTTCTCCCTGTGTCTGCATGGAACCACCGTCTGAAAACATAAACCCTCCTCCCCCCAAGGTATCGTACTGGTACCCAAGGTATTGCTCTGTCAAAAAGGTTGTTAATAATGGAACTGGATTACAGTGTAAATTTTTACTTTGGGATTAATATGTGAACAAAATATAAATGAACATAGACAAATTTTAAACGTTTAATACACATCTAAGTGCTTCTGAATGTAATTTACAGATGAGTAAACATTCAACTGCCAGTATCTCGGATGAAACAATCAGCAGTCCTGACGTTAGTGAAGAGGAGAATGTGCCTGGACCAGTGGAGAGTAGTTCAGAAGATTCAGAAGATCATCCATTCAAAAAACCCCGCTCAAGTACAACTTATTCCTCTGCTGAGACATCAGACAGCATTAGAGCATCAGAGACATCATCTGTTTTTACAACAGAAATTGAAAAAGACTCTGAAACAAGGTCCCAGACTGAAAGTGAGAGTAGCAGTGCAGTATCACTCATGGGAATAAAAAAGACAGAACGAGGAGGTAAGTTGTATAATAAAAAACAGTACTGCTTTTATTGTTTTAAGCCATTTTCAAAAATGGCAAGACATCTGCATAAGGTTCACAAAAACGAAATGGATGTGGCCAAAGCACTTAGTTTCCCAAAAGGGATGAAGGTAAGAAGAATTATTCTTGATCTTTTAGGAAACAAAGGAAATCGTAAGCACAACAATAGTGTTCTAAAAGCCGGAAAAGGAGAACTGGTTCCTTGTCAACAACCGTCTCCTAATAACATGGATGCACAGGATTACATGCATTGTGTACACTGCCAGGGACTGTTCAGGCGAAAGGGACTCTGGAGACACATGACGCGATGCAAACTTGCCAAAAAGTGTACAGAATTAAAACCCGGGAATTCAAGTTTTTTTGTTAATAACTTGTCTTTTTTTTTGATCAATCGATAGATCTAGGGCTGGGGCAATGCGTCGACGTAATCAGTTACCAAAATACGTAAATTTTTGTCGATGCATCGCAAAATGGTTGTGCCCACGGAAAGCATGTTTTTCAGTAAACGAGTGGAGAGATCATTTAAAGTGTGGCGTTCTCTTTCTTTCTGCAGTATATTGGCTGTACACTCAGCGCTACGTAAAACCGGGTGCAATTACAACATCATCATGTAAAGAATAAAAGAAAACGAGTGGTTTAACAATTGGAGTTTCTCCTATGAGTGAACACGACGGAGTCCTTAACGCAGCCAGCGCTAAAGAGCAAGTTCTGTTTGTGGATACTGCTCCTCATTGGTAACCCCTAAAATATACAGTACAGTAAAATTTTAGGCAGATGTGTAAAAAAAAATGCTGTAAACTAAATGTTTTTAAAAATGGAAGTGTTAATAGTTGTTCATTCATCAATGAACAAAATGCAGTGAATGAACAGAAGAGAAATGTAAATCAAATCAGTATTTGGTGTGAGTACCTTCCCTTTGCCTTCAAAACAGCATCACTTTTCCTAGGTTCACTTGCACACAGTTTTTTAAAAGTGAACTTGGCTGGTAGGTTGTTCCAAACATCTTGGAGAACTAAGCACAGATCTTCTGTAGATGTCTTTCTTAAATCCTTCTATCTCTTCATGTAATCCCAGACAGACTCGATGATGTTGAAATCAGGGCTCTGTGGGGGCCACACCATCACTTCTAGAACGTCCTCTTCTTAACGCTGAAGATATTTCTTAACGACATTGGCTGTATGCTTGGGTTTGCTCACTTTGTTGATTTTTTTCAATTTACAAAATGCAATTATTATTTATATTTTTGAAAGCATTCTTAGTTTACAGCATTTTTTTTTCACACCTGTCAAACTTTTGCACAGTACTGTGTATATATATTTTTTGGAGAAATAACTTTGAAATTTCCAACACACTCACATTCGAGTAATAGTTTTTAGTTTCGTTTATTAATCGAGAAAAATAATTGTTAGATTAATCGATAAGAAATTAATCGTTTGGTACAGCCCTAGATAGATCTATCTATCTCCTTAAACTAAACAAGGAGCTTAATTTATAACTCAAATGTGTTAAAATGAGAGTAAATTGTGCCATATGGAGTGTATAATTATGTTTTAATTAATTGTATGCTGATGGAACTGGCTCTTATCAAGACTAATTTCAGTTCTTTGATCTGACAAAGTGTAATCAATCATTTAATCAATGTTAATTTTTTTTTTAGGTTCATCAAAACCTAAAAGGAAATCATGGACTCCTGAGGAGGTTAAGGCAGTTGAAATGAAGTTTGAAGATTGTATCAGGTCTGGCAGGGTTCCTGGTAAATTACAGTGTGAAGATTGTTTAAGGTCAGCTAAAGATGCACTTAAAGACAGAACCTGGGAAGCGGTAAAGTTTTATGTTAAAAATCGCATTACAGCACACCAGCGACAAAGTGAAAAAAAATAAGTAGACTAAGAATCTGCAGTTTTGTTAATTTGTTTCAGCATCTGGACTTTTAAAACTAGGTTTATTATTTGATTCATTCTGTTGTTGCTAAAGAGATGGTAAAATGTGTTGGCTGGTGTGGAGTCAAGCTGGAGTTTTTAAACACTCACTGTAGATAAATTCGAGGCAGTAGCTCATCTGTTGTTGTGGTGAACTTAAATCTTTCAGTGTTTACAGAATGCTTATGATTGGACATTTTTGATTGGTGAATGATTCTCGGTCCAAAACTTCTATGTCTAGATAACTCACGGCAACACAACACCCCCTGTAAGGTTCATTGCAGTGATAAAAAACTAAAAACTTGAGCCTGACTTTGTGTGTAACCCACACAAGCCAACATTTGATTTTAAACAAATAACACTAAGGTCCTAAAAAACTATAGTTAATCTATAACAAAAATGTACTCTGGTAACTACCAAAAGAATGAAGCCCCTCTAGGGACAAGAGAAAAAAACATTGTGTAAAGAGTTATCTGGTGCTTACGAGATATTATAAGGTATAATCTCTAACTGTTACAATGCTGAAACTGGAACGTTTGCTTGCTGACTTATGACTGTTGTACAGATCTACAGATGAATAATAAACCTGAATTTAAAGCTTGGATTGTAATGTCAGAATGCCAGCTAGTGCTGAGCGCAACCCCAACCTTAGTAGTTTGCTTGTTCTCCCCATTGGTTATGGGAATGTTTTCACCTCCTAAAATTCAGTTAGGCATTGGTATTTACTGTAATGAGACAATTGGAGCACAGTCTGATTCAATAGATTAACTGTTGGGAGTTTCAGATATGTGGATCATGAATCGATTCCCTAGAGATACTTAAACATCTTTACATGTAGCAGTGGAAAAAGACTTTTTCAGTTGGTTTTACTTAAAAAAAAAAAAAAAGATTTGATTGATTTCTCTTATACATGTACACTATTATTATTATTTCTTTTTTTTTTTAATAAGTAAAACCGGCTGAAAACCTTTTTCCACAGCTACATGTAAAGATGTTTTAAAAGAATCCTCAGGAATGCTATGATCCACATATCCAATTTGGTTCATGTCTGAAACATTCCTAATACAGTTATTCTCTTAAGTAAGGCTGTGCTCCGATCATGTTATCACGTTCAATGCCTAACTGATTGATTTGGAGGTGAAAACATTTCCATAACTGATGATGATGGGGGGGGGGACAAGCAAACTAGCAAGGTTGGGTTGCGCTCAGCTCTAGCTGGCGTTCCGACGTTAGTCCATGAAGGATAACGTTTTATTTGTATTTGTGTTCATTATTTATCTGTAAAACAGTCATAAGTTAGGGAGAAGACGTTCCAGTTTAGCATTGTCCAGCATTGTAACAGCATGTCATGTCTGCTTATTGTTAGATTATGTACCACATAAAACCTTGTGTGCATGACACAAAAAGGTAAAAAAAAAATCCATATACACTACCGGTCAAATGTTTAGGGTCACTTGCAAATTTCCCTCTTTTTGAAAGAAAAACACAATACCAAGCAAATCACAAACAATATTGTTCATTTTACAATTAATTTAAGTGTATCAGATGATTTATAAAGAATAAAAATGTTTG
>JAOVVE010034460.1:0-10578 GCA_028565655.1 Hoplisoma axelrodi | reverse complement strand
ACACACACTGGCCATTTTATTAGGTACAATATCATGATGGATTAGATGACAAAGAAAGTATGTGAAGAAACAGATGGAGTACAGTTTTTAATTGTACAACTAAAACATCTATTTACATGTTCAGTGAAGCTGATGAAATGGACAGTAGGTATAGAAACATAATGGTGTGCCTAATAAAGTGGCTGGTGCATGTATATTGAAAGCATCATATTAAGAAAGACCTCTGTCATTCATATGGTCATTAACACTTTTAAAACTAAAATTCCTACATTATCCCTTTTTCTAAAGCTTTTGCTGAACCTTCTCCATGCGACATCTTCCGAATGATAAAAAATGGTGGATGTAAAGCTTCATCAGCGTTAACAACTAAGGCTTCATTAACATCCACTGCCACAAATCTTGAAGTGCCACAAGATGCAGACAAAAAAGAGGGTATGCACAATAATCCTAAACAGAATTTTAGAAAAAATAACGTAAATAAAGAACAAAATAGTAAAGAGAGTCATGAAAACAATCAAAGTGCAGGACGTAAAGAGGAGAAATCTGGACAGGAATACAGTGGTGAAAGTGAAGACAAAACTACTGAGCAAAACAATAAGGAAGATCATTCAAATTCTCAAGCTTTAACTAAACCTTTTCCATGTGACATTTTTCAATGGATAAAAAATGCTGGATGTAAAACTTCTTCAGCATTAACAACAAAAGCTACATTAAAACCCAAAACCACAGATCTTGAAGTGCCACAAAATGCACAAAATTCAGATCAAAATGAGGGTAACCACAATAATCCTAACAATAATTTAAGAAAAAATAACCTGAGTAAAGAACAGAATAGTAAAGTAAGTTATGAATATAAACAGAGTGCAGAACAAAATGAAGAGAAAGCTCTACAGAAATACAGTGGTGAGAGTGAAGACAAAACTACTGAACAAAAATACAACGATGATATGTCAAATTCTAAAACTTTAGCTAAACATTCTCCATGTGACATCTTTCGACTGATAAAAAATGGTGGATGTAAAGATTCAACAACATTTACAACTAAAGTTAAAGGCACAAATCTTGAAGTGCCACAAGATGCAGACAAAAATGAGGGTAACAACAATAAACCTAATGAGAATTTGACAAAAAATCACCTAAGTAGAGAACAAAATAGTGAAGAGAGTTATGAAAACAATAAAAGTGCAGGACGTAAAGAGGAGAAAACTGGACAGAAATACAGTGGTGAAAAGGAAGACAAAAGTTCCGAACAAGAAAATAAGAAAGATAATTCAAATTCTAAAGTTTTAGATAAACATTCTCCATGTGACATCTTTCGACTGATAAAAAATGGTGGATGTAAAGCTTCATCAATGTTAACAACTAAAGGTAATTTAGATGAGAGTTATGAAGGCAGTCAGAGTGCAGGACATAAAGAGAAGAAAGGTGGAAAGAAATACAGTGGTGAAAGTGAAGACAAAAGTTCTGAACAAGAAAATATGGAAAATAATTTAAATTCTAAAGTTTTAAATAAACCTTCTCCATGTGACTTAATTCAATTAATAAAAAATGCTGGAAATAAATCTCAATCGACTTTAACAACTAAAGCTACATTAACAAATAACCCATGCACAATGAGAAAACAAGGAACAACCACAAATTCCAGAAAATTAACGACCAAGAGCAGTGAAAATCCACAAACAACAGCATCAGTGGATGCAAGACTAATTTTATCATACTACACTACACAAAGTAGCACTGAAACTATGTCTGAAAACAGTGCTCAAGGACCAACAACAAAGCGCTCAACATTATTAACAACAACAACAAACAATAAGACTCAACAATTTACATCGGCAGCATCAACTTTTGTTTCTCCTGCACCAACTACTACACAAAGAAATACTGGAACTACAACTGATAACAGTGGTCAAGGATCAACAAAAAAGCACTCAACATTAACAATGATCGACAGGACCTCAAACATTACATCAGCTGTTTCTTCTAAACCAACTACAACTACAAGCAATAGGACTACACAAAGTACATCAGCAGCATCAACATTTGTTTCTTTTACACAAACTACACAAACAAGTGCTAAAATTACAGAGCTGAACCGTCATCTAGAAACAACACAAAACCCCACAATATTAACAACACCTACAAGGACTGAGACTTCACAAACTACACCAGAGTTATCAAAAATTGATTCCTCTGAAGCAACTATACAAAGAAGTACTGGAACTACACCAGAAAACAGTGGTCAAGGACCAACAACAAACAATAAGAATCGACAAATTACATCAGCTGCATCAACTTTTGTTTCTTCTACACCAACTAGTGAAGCTACACAGATGAACGGCCGTCTACACACAACAATTGAACCCACAATATTAACAACAACAACAAAAAGTACTACAACTAGGCAAATTACATCAGAGTTATCAAAAGTTGATCCTTCTAAAGTAACTACACAAATAAATACTGTCCCTACAACGCAAAACAGTGATCAGGGATCAACAACAATGCCAACACCAATAACAGCACCTACAAGTTTTGAGACTTCACAACCTACACCTGAGGCATCAAACGTTGTTTCTTCTCAAGCAACTACTACACAAAGAAATACTGGAACTACAACTGAAAACAGTGGTCAAGGATCAACAAAAAAGTTCTCAACGTTAACAATAACAAACAAAAATACTTCACAAATTACACCAGAGGCATCAGAACATGTTTCTTATCACAGAAGTACTGAAACTACACCTGAAAACAGTGGTCAGAGACCAACAACAAAGCCCTCAAAATTAACAATAACTAACAATAAGACTCAACAAATAACATCAGCAACATCAACTTTTGTTTATTCTACACGAACTACACAAGCAAGTGAAACTACACAGATGAACGGTCATCTACATACAACAATTACGCCCACAATATTAACAACAACGACAAAAAGTACTACAACTACACAAACTACATCAGAGTTATCAAAAGTTGATCATTCTAAAGTAACTACACAGAGAAATACTGGAACTACAACTGAAACCAGTGGTCAGGAATCAACAATAAAGCAAACACCATTAACAGCACCTACAAGTAATGAGACTTCACAAACTACACCAGAGGCATCAAACGTTGTTTTTTCTCAAGCAACTACTACACAAAGAAATACTGGAACGATAACTGAAAACAGTGGTCAAGGATCAACAAAAAAGCCCTCATCGTTAACAACAACCATAAACAATAAGACTACACAAATTACACCAGAGGCATCAAAAGTTGTTTCTTCCAATACTATACAAGGAAGTACTGGAAATACAGCTGTAAACAGTGGTCATGGACCAACAACAGAGCCCTCAAAATTAACAACAACAAACAGTAAGACTCGGCAAATTACATCAGCTGCATCAACTTTTGTTTTTTCTACAGCAATTACACAAACAAGTGAAACTAGACAGATGAACGGTCGTCTACACACAACAACTAAACCCACAATATTAACAACATCAACAACAAAAATAACTACAACTACATCAGAGTTATCAAAAGTTGATAGTTCTAAAGTAGCTACACAAATAAATACTGTCACTACAACTGAAAGCAGTGGTCAGGGATCAACAAAAATGCCAACACCATTACCAGCACCTACAAGTTTTGAGACTTCACAACCTACACCAGAGGCATCAAATATTGTTTCTTCTCAAGCAACTACCACACAAAGAAACACTGGAACTACAACTAAAAAGAGTGGTAAAGCATCAACAATAAAGTCCTCAACGTTAAAAACAACAAACAAAAGGACTTCACACAAAAAAAGGACTACACCAGAGGCATTAGAAGTTGTTTCTTCTCAAGCTACTACACACAGAGGTACTGGAACTAAACCTAAACACAGTGGTCAGAGACCAACAACTAAGCCCTCAAAATTAACAACAACTAACAATAAAACTCAACAAATAACATCAGCTACATCAACCTTTGTTTATTCTACACCAACTACACAAACAAGTGAAACTACACAGATGAACGGTCGTCTACTCATAACAATTACACCCACAATATTAACAACAAATACAAAAAGTACTACAACTACACAAACTACATCAGAGTTATTAAAAGTTGATCAATCTAAAGTAACTTCACAAAGAAATACTGGAACTACAACTGAAACCAGTGATCAGGAATCAACAAAAAATCCAACACCATTAACAGCACCTACAAGTAATGAGACTTCACAAACTACACCAGAGGCATTAAATGTTGTTTCTTCTCAAGCAACTACACAGAGGATTACTGGAATTACACATGATAATAGTGGTCAAGGACTAACAAAAAAGCCCTCAACATTAACAACAACAAACCATAAGACTCAACAAATTACATCAGCAACATTAACTTTTGTTTCTTTTACACCAACTTCACAAACAAGTGAAACTACACAGATGAACGGTCGTATACACACATCAATTAAGCCCACAATATTAACAACAAGAACAACAAAAAGTACTACAACTACACAAACTACATCAAAGTTATTAAAAGTTGATTCATCTCAAGTAACTACACAAAGAAGTACTAAAACTGCAACTGAAAACATTGGGCAAGGACCAACAAAAAAGATCTCAACATCAACAACCACCACAAACAATAAGACTCCACAAGTTACATCAGCAGCCTCAACTTTTGTTTCTTCTACACCAACTACACAGACAGGTGAAACTACACAGATAAACGGCCATCTACACACAACAATTAAGCCCACAATGTTAACAAAAACAACAAAAATTACTACAACTACACAAACTACATCAGAGTTATCAAAAGTTATTTCTTCTGAAGTAACTACACAAATAAATACTGGAACTACAACTGAAAACAGTGGTCAAGGATCAACAAAAAAGACCACACCATTAACAGCACTTACAAGTCCTGAGACTTCACAAACTACACTAGAGGCATTAAAAGTTGTTTCTTCTCAAGCGACTACACAGAGAAGTACTGGAACGACATCTGAAAGCACTGGTCAAGGACCAACAAAGCCCTTAACATTAACAACAACAAGAAACAATATGACTGAACAATTGACATCAGCTGTATCAACTTTAGTTTCTTCTACACCAACTACTACACAAAGAAATACTGAAACTACAACTGAAAACAGTGGTCAAGTATTAACAAAAAAGCCCTCAACATTAACAACAACAACAACCAATAAGACTCCACAAATTACACCAGAAGGATCAAAAGTTGTTTTTTTTCAAGCAACTACACAGAGAAGTACTGGAACTACACCTGAAAACAGTGGTCAAGGACCAACAACAAAGCCCTCAACATTAACAACAACTAACAATAAGACTCGACAAATTACATTAGCAACATCAACTTTTGTTTCTTTTACACCAACTACACAAACAAGTGAAACTGCTCAGATGAACAGTCGTATAAACATATCAATTAAGCCCACAAAATTAACAACAAAAACAAATAGTACTACAACTACACAAAATACATCAGAGTTATTAAAAGTTGATTCGTCTCAAGTAACCACACAAAGAAGTACTAAAACTACAACTGAAAACAGTGGGCAAGGACCAACAAAACAGCCCTCAACATCAACAATAACCACAAACAATAAGACTCGACAAATTACATCAGCTGCATCAACTTTTGTTTATTCTACACCAACTACACATACAAGTAAAGCACAGATGAAAGGCCATCTACACACAAAAATTAAGCCCACAATATTAACAACAACAAATAGTACCACAACTACACAAACTACATCAGAGTTATCAAATGTTGTTTCTTCTAAAGTAACTACACAAATAAATACTGGAACTACAGCTAAAAATAGAGATCAGGGATCAACAAAAAAGCCCACAACATTAACAGCACCTTCAAGTACTGAGACTCCACAAAGTACACCAGAGGCATCAAAAGTTGTTACTTCTCAAGCAACTACACAGAGAAATACTGGAATGACATCTGAAAACAGTGGTCAAGGATCAACAACAAAGCCCTCAACATTTACAACAACAAACAATAAGACTCGACAAATAACATCAGCTTTAACTTTTGTTTCTACTGCACTAACTACACAAACAAGTGAAACTACACAGAACGGTCGTCAACTCACGACAATTAAGCCCACAAAATTAACAACAACCACAGCAAAAAGTACTACAACTACACAAACTATATCAGAGTTTTCAAAAATTTATTTTTCTAAACTAACTACACAAATAAATACTGGAACTACAACTAAAAACAGTGATCAGGGGTCGACCAAAAAGCCAACACCATTAACAGCATCTACAAGTACTGAGACTTCACAAACTACACCAGAGGGATCAAAAGTTGTTTCTTCTCTAGCAATTACACAAAGAAGTACTGGAACAACATCTGAAAACAGTAGTCAAGGACCAACAACAAAGCCCTCAACATTAACAACAACAAGAAACAATAAGACTCGACAAATTACATCAGCATCAACTTTTGTTTTTTCAGCACCAACTACACAAACAAGTGAAACTACACAGATGAACATTCGTCAAAACACAACGAGAAAGCCCACAATATTAACAACAACAAAAAATACAACTACACAAACCACATCAGAGTTTTCAAAAGTTGATTCTAATAAAGTAACTACACAAAGAAATACTGGAACTACAACTGAAAACAGTGGTCAGGGATCAACAAAAAAGCCAACACTATTAACAGAACCTACAAATAAGGAGACTCCACCAACTTCACCACAGGCATCAAATATTGTTTCTTTTAAAACTTCAACACAAAGAAGTACTAGAACTACACCCAATAACAGTGGTCAAGGGCCAACAACAAAGCCCTTAACAACAACAACAACAAACAATAACACTCGACAAATTACGTCAGCAGCATCAACTTTTGTTTCTTCTACACCAACTACACAGATGAACGGTCATCTATACACAACAATAATGGCCACAATATCAACAACCACAAAAGGAACTACAACTACACAAACTATATCAAAGTTATCAGAAGTGGATTCTTCTGAAGTAATTACACAAAAAAATACTGGAACTACAACTAAAAACAGTAGTCAGGGATCAGTAAAAAAGCCCTTAACATTAAAAACAAACAATAAGACTCAACATCTCACATCAGCGGCAACTACTTTTGTTCCTTCTGCACCAACTACACAAACAAGTGCAACTACACAAATGAACGGTCGTCTACACACAACAATTAAGCCCACAATAATAACAACAAGAAATACTACAACTACACAAACTACATCAGAGTTATCAAAAGTTGATGCTTTTAAAGTAACTACACAAATAAATACTGGAACTACAACTAAAAACAGTGGTCAGGGATCAGCAACAATGCCAACACCATTAACCGCACCTACAAATACTGAGACTGAACCAACTTCACCAAAGACATCAAAAGTTGTTTCTTTCAAACCTCCTACACAAATAAGTACTATAACTACACTTGAATACAGTGGTCAAGGACCAACAACAAAGCCCTCAACATTAACAACAACAACAACAAACAATAACACTCAACAAATTACATCAGCAGCATTAACTTTTGTTTCTTCTACACCAATCGCACAAACAAGTGAAACTACACAGATGAACAGTCGTCTACACAAAACAATAATGCCCACAATATCAACAACCACAAAAGGTACTACAACTACACAAACTACATCAGAATTATCAAAAGTTGATTTTTCTAATGTAACTACAACTAAAAACAGTGGTCAAGGATCAAAAAGAACGCACTCAACAATAACAACAAGCGACAGGACTCCAAACATTGAATCAGCAGTTTTTTCCAAACCTTTAACAACTGCTACAAGCAATAGGACTACACAAAGTACAACAACTTTCATTTCTTTTACACAAAATAAACCAAAAGGTGCTGAAATTACACAAATGAACAGTCATATACAATCACCAAAAAAGCTCACAACATCAACAACCCCAACATGTACTGGGACTCCACAAATTACACCAGAGGTATCAACAGTTGTATCTCCTACCAGGAGAAGTAGGATTACAAAAACTACATCATCAATGGCCACATTAGCGCCTTTTACAAAAACTACTTCCAAAATTGAACCCGAAAATAATAATAAAACAACAACAAATCACATGACATTACAAGAAATTACGAGTACTACAACTTATCAAAATACAACAGCAGAAACCACAAGAAATGTTCAGTCTACTTTAACTTTAAAAACATCTGAAACTACACCTAAAAACAGTGATCAAGAAACAACAAAAAAGTCTGGACCATTACCGACTACCACAACTACCAAGGCTCCAAAGGTCTCTGAAAATAAACATACACATAGTGCAGAAAATAAGAAAGTCAGTCAAGAACATAGTCATGAACAGAGTCGTGAAAACACTGAGAATTATACCAAAGACAAACCTAAACAGAATAGAGGTAAAGATGACCAAGCTGATAAAACATCTAAAAAACCCACAGGATTACAAACTACCAAACGTAAAAAGACTCCACAAACTACACCAAAGAAAAAAATTGATTTTACTACCTCAACTAAACAATCATCAAAGTCCATGTTTGCGTCTTCCACCTCAACTAAACAAACTACTATCAAAACTGCTAATAAATATAGTAATAAAACAACAAAAAATCGCCCGAAATTACAAAAAACTAAAGGTACTATGAGTAATCTATATACAACAGCAAAAACCACAAGAAATGTTCCTTCTACTTCAACATTAAAAACATCAAAAACTACACCTAAAAACAGTAATCAAGTGAAAACAAAGATGTCAGGACCATTACCAACTACCACAACTACCAAGGCTCCAAAGGTTTCTGAAAATGAGCATACACATAGTGCAGAAAATGAGAAAGACAGTCGAGAACACAGTCATGAACAGAGTCGTGGAAAAACAGAGAATCATACAAAAGATAAACCTAAAGAGGTTGGAGGTGGAAATTATCATGAAAAACCACATAACCATGAAGAACAAGATCATAAAACAACAAAAAAAACCACAGGATTACGAACCACTAAACGTACAAAGACTTCACTAACTACATCAAAGAAAAAATTTGATTTTACTACCTCAACTAAACAAACAACTACAAAAACTACACCTATAAAGTATGATGATAAAACAACTAAATATCATCCAACAATCCAAACTACTACCAGAAGTAGACATCCAAAAACTACATCAGCAAAGTCAACATTTGTCTCTGTTACCTCAACTAAACAAACCACTATCAAAACTTTACCTGAATATAGTAATAAATCAACAACAAATCACATGACATTACAAGATACTACAGGTACTTTGACTGAGCCTTATACAAAAGCAGATACCAAAAGAAATGTTTCTTCTACTTTAACTTTGAAAACATCTCCACCAACTTCACCAGAGGCATCAAATGTTGTTTCTTTTAAAACTCCTACACAAACAAGTACTAGAACTACACCTGAAAACAGTGGTCAAGGACCAGCCACAAAGCCCTCAACATTAACAACAAACAATAACACTCGACAAATTACACCCGCAGCATCAACCTTTGTTTCTTTTACACTAACTAAGCAAACAAGTGAAACTACACAGATTAACGGTAATCTACACACAACAATAAAGCCCACAATATCAACAACCACAAAAGGTACTACAATTACAAAAACTACACCTGAGTTATCAAAAGTTGATTCTTTTAATGTAACCGCAGAAAGAAATACTGGAACTACAACTGAAAATAGTGGTCAGGGATCAACAGAAAAGCCCACACCAGTAAATTCAAGTACTAAAACTTCACAAACTACACCAGAGGTATCAAATGTTGTATCTTCCAAAGCTTCGACACAAAAAACGACACCAAGAACACCTGAAAACAGTGGTCAAGGACCAACAACAAAACCTTTTACATTAACAACAAACTATAAGACTCAACAATTTATATCAGCTGCATCAACTTTTGTTTCTTCAACACCAACTACTACACAAAGAAATACTGAAACTACAACTGACAACAGTGGTCAAGAATCAACAGTAAAGCCCTTAACATTAGCAGCAACAACAACAAACAATAAGACTCGACATAGATCAGCGGCATCAACTTTTGTTTCTTCTACATCAACTAAACAAACAAGTGAAACTACACAGATGAACGGTATTCTACATACAACAATAATACCCACAATATCAACAACCACAAAAGGTACTACAAATACAAAAACTACATCAGAGTTATCAAAAGTTGATTCTTTTAATGTAACTGCAGAAAGAAATACTGGAACTACAACTGAAAATAGTGGTCAGGGATCAACAGAAAAGCCCACACCATTAAATGCAAGTACTAAAACTTCACGAACTACACCAGAGGTATCAAAAGTTGTATCTTCCAAAGCTTCTACACGAAAAATGACATCAAGAACACCTGAAAACAGTGGTCAAGGACCAACAACAAAACCTTTTACATTAGCAACAAACAATAAGACTCAACAATTTATATCAGCGGCATCAACTTTTGTTTTTTCAACACCAACTACTACACAAAGAAATACTGCAACTACAACTGAAAACAGTG
>JAOVVE010032366.1:0-10597 GCA_028565655.1 Hoplisoma axelrodi | reverse complement strand
AAAACATGGACACAAGGTAAACTGACCACTTTAATTTGCCCATATAGTCTGTGTGTGTGAGTGTGCCCAGTGATAGATTGGCGCCCTGTCCTGGGTGTATCTGCTCAGCGCCTGAGGCGTTCTCCCCTGTATGGGCATGGGGAATCCCACCGCGACCCCATAAAATTTGTTGAATGTTATCTGACTCTCCAGATATAAAAGCATTGTGCCTTTAGGCTTATATTCAGTTACACTGCCATTACCAAAAAGAGCTAATTGTGACAATTAAAATTGTATTATAAGAGTGTGCATTTTAATATAATCTTTGTGGTGAAAAAATATCAGAAGGAACTATTGGCCCCTTAGCTCTCTTTGCACACACGTGTTTGTACACCCCTGATCTTAATCAGCTTGATGTAAAATCCACCAACTTTAGCAAAGTTCAGACTCTCTTTTAGTTCCTAAAGTTTTAAATAAATTACCACTGGGAAAGGTTTTTAAAAGGATCTTTAACTTTAAATTAGCCTTCCTGTCATAGGTGTAAAGTTCGAGTTTAATTTTGTTGAGTTGGTGAACTGGAGCATTTCATGCCATCACCCAGCTTACCATTAGTGGAATGTGTGGTAATTAGATGCTGACAGTCTGCGGAGTCTGTGGAGTCCTGTTAAATGAACTCTGCAGTGTCTGCCTGTTTTGGATGCTGCTCTAGTCAGTGGTTCTAGTGTTTAATAATGCACTGTATCTAACTCTTTCTGCTACTTGACTACAATTTTTTAACCTTTCTTACTATGTTGTTTTTTTTTTTGTGTTTTTTTTTTGTACATCATTTTAATTCCTCATCCTCAACTCTTTTAGACACTACGTTTATGGTCTCAAAGCACTTTAAAGCACTACCTTGACAACGGATTGGAGGGACTTTAATGAATATACTCAATTTGAATATACACTGCTCAAAAAAATTAAGGCAACAATAAAATAATACATCATAGATCACAATTAATAAAATACCTCAGTTAAAAATCTTTATCTATAGTGGAATGCGTTGAGAACAGAATAACATTAAAATGATCAATGTAAATCAAAATTATTATCCCATTGAGGTCTGGATTTGGAATCATACTTAAAATCAAAGTAAAACATCAAACGACAGGCAGATTCCTCAAGACAAGCTCAAATGAGGTTCAGTAGTGTGTGTGACCTCCTCATGCCTGTATGACCTCCCTACAATGCCTGGACATGCTCCCGATGAGGCGGCGGATCTTCTCCTGAGGAATCTCCTCCCAGACCTGGATTAAAGTGTCAGTCAACTCCCGGACAGTATGTGGTGCAAGTCCTGATGTCTCAGATGTGCTTGATCAGATTCAGGACTGGGGAACAGTCGGGTCAGTCCATAGCATCAATGCCTTCATCATGCAGGAACTGCTGACACACTTTAACCACATGAGGCCTAGCATTGTCCTGCATCAAAAGGAACCCATGGCCCACTGCACCTGCATGTTCTCACAATGGGTCTGAGGATCTGATCCCGGTATCTAATGGCATTCAGGGTACCACTGGCTAGCACATGGAGGTCTGTGCAGCCCTTCAAAAAAATGCCTCCCCACATTTTTACTGACCCACTGCCAAACCAAGATGCTCCAGCGAAGATCAGCTCTCCAATGCAGCCATCAGGACTCATCAGCAGAATTAGTTACACCTGCTCTCAATTAGAACTGCTGGCCAATCAGCGAGCTGTAGGAAGAGTAGGTAAACTCACAGGATGCCACAGTACCCTTTCCTCAAGGGTCGCCTCCTGGCGACCTAAGGCGCTTGTCCGGGTGGTCCTTGTAAAAATTGGAAATGAGGGTTGGGTCCAGGATAAATGACCTTGGAATCCTGAATCTTTATTCTGGTCCATAAGCCTCCCAGTCTACAAGATATTGAAAACCTCTGCCTCGACGTCTCACATCCAGGATGCATCTCACCGTGTACACTAAATGGTTGTCAATTAGCCAGGTGGGTGGAGGGCGGTCGGTTGGAGGGAAGAGAGGGCTTTCAGAGACTGGCTTAATTTGGGACACATGAAAAGTAGGTTGAATCTTCATGGAGATGGGTAGTCTGAGTCTAAATGCTGATGGGTTGATGTGTTGAACAGGGTATGGTCCAATGTAGCGAGGTGCACGTTTCCTAGGGGTGTCCTTAATGTTAATATTTCGGGTAGAAAGCCAAACCTTTTGACCTACTTGGTATGTGGGTGCCAAGAGACAGTGACAATCCGTAAATCTTTTATTCTGCTTAGCAGTCTTAAGTAGAGCCTCTCTAGTCTGGCGCCAAACCCTGTGACATCTATGAAGGTGATGTTGAACAGAGGGAACTAATATTTCAGTCTCAAAACTGTGAAAAAACGGAGGATTATAGCCGAGAGATGATTAAAAGGGGGAGAGTCTGGTTCCTGAGGAAGTATGAGAATTATGTGCATATTCAATCCAAGATAGGTATTTACACCATGATGAGGAATTATTGTTAATACACACCTGAGGGTGGTCTCCAGTTTCTGGTTACATCTCTTAGTTTGGCCGTTGGATTGTGGGTGGTAACCGGATGTCAGACTGGGAGTGGCTCCAAGGGCAGTACAAAAAGCTTTCCAAGTTTGAGATATGAACTGAGGTTCTCGGTCAGAAACAATGTCTAAAGGAATTCCATAAAGGCAAAAACCTGGTAAACCAAGAGCTGGGCTGTTTCAAATGCGGTGGGAAGTTCTGCCAAGGGGATAAAGTGTGCAATCTTGGAGAATCTGTCAACAATAGTTAATATGACAGTGTTACCTTCAGAAGGTGGTAAACCAGTGATGAAGTCCAGTGAAATGTGAGACCACGGATGACCAGGGGTGGGAAGTGGTTTTAGGAGTCCTGTGGGTGGTTGATTTTTGCTCTTGTTTTGGGTACAGGTAGAACAGGCTGAAACAAATTCTTTAACATCAGAGTTAAGGGATGGCCACCAAAAGTACCTCTTGGAAAAAGAAAGCATACAGTTTATACCAGGGTGGCATGTAAGACAATGGCAGTGTATCCATTCTAGAACTTTACTTATGAAAGATCTAGGCATGAACATCTTACCTACTAGGCCTGTCCCAGGATCTGGTTCCACTCTTTGTGCTTGATGTCCCTTTCAATTGACCAGGTGAGAGAGCCAATGAAACAGGTGGATGGCAGGATGTTGGTTTCGGTCTTGGTGGTGTTGGAACAGGAGAACTGCCGAGAGAGTGCGTCCGGTTTAATGTTTCTAGATCCGGGTCTGTAGGTGATAGAAAAATTAAATCGAGCAAAAAACAGGGACCAGCGAGCCTGTCGGGGGTTGAGTCTTTTAGCATTCTGAAGGTAAGCCAAGTTCTTATGGTCTGTCCATATAATGAAAGGTATTTCTGCACCCTCTAACCAGTGCCTCCATTCTTTCAATGCTAGTTTGATGGCCAAGAGCTCGCGATTACCCACGTCATAATTTTGCTCTGCAGGAGAAAAGCAACGAGAAAAATAAGCACAGGGATGCAGCTTGTTGTCTTTTTCTGACCTTTGAGAAAGTACCGCTCCAACTCCCAAAGCCGAAGCGTCTACTTCCAATATAAATTGTTTTGCAGGGTCAGGGTGAAATAGGATAGGTGCAGAGGAAAAAAGGGCCTTTAGCTCACCAAATGCTTTGTCAGCCTCAGGGGTCCACGTGAATGTTCTTAGAGAAGAGGTGAGTTGAGTGAGGGGGGCAGCCACTCTACTGTAGTTTCTAATGAATCTGTGATAGAAGTTGGCGAAACCAAGGATGCGTTGAAGTTGTTTACGATAAAAGGGGGCTGGCCACTCAGCGACTGTTTGAATCTTCTCAGGGTCAATACAATATTGTCCTTGTTTAAAAATAAAACCTAGGAAGGATACAGATGATATGTGAAACTCGCACTTGTTAGGTTTCACAAACAGTTGGTTTACATATATTCGTAAAAGAACAGAATGGACATGAAATTCATGTTGGCTTCGGTTATGGGAGTAAATTAAAATATCATCCAGGTAGACAATTACAAACACATTCAAAAAATCCCAGAGGACATTGTTGATCAGAGCCTGGTGAGCCCGAATGGCATAACAAGATATTCAAAATGTCCTAGTGGAATCTTAACAGCCGTCTTCCACTCATCTCCCTTCTTAACTCCAATCAGATGATAGGCATTACGAAGATCCAACTTGGAAAATATGGTAGCAGAGTGTAGTTGTTCGTGGACTGAATCAATTAAAGGTAGGGGGTACCTGATCTTTATGGTAATCTGGTTAAGTCCTCTGTAGTCAATGCAAGGTCTGAGTGTCACGTCCTTCTTTTCAACAAAGGAAAGTTATTCTTTAATATAATTCTTCATGGCTTCTCTTTCAGGGCCTGAGAGGTTATACAGATGGCTAGAACACAAGGAAGCACCCTGTAGAAGTTCAACTGAGCAATCGTATGGTCGATGTGTGGGGGAGAGAGAAAGCTCTTAGCTTGCTAAATACAGGAGCGAGATTGTGATACACTGGTGGAACTTTAGATAGATCAATGTCTTCAGAAGAGTTTCGCTTTCATAGAGGGAGAGACAGCAGATTTTAAACAGTTAAGTAAACAGGTTTTACTCCATCCCTTTATTCGGCGTTCAGACCAGTTAAGTACAGGGTTGTGTTTAAGTACCCAAGGAAACAAGTTGCGGAGATAAAGAGTCAAAAACAAAAAACTCACCAAGGTCATGATGGTTACCCGAAACAATAACATGTAGATTAGTGACCTTATATCAAATCTGCGTGAGGTTATGGCCGGTGATGCCTGCAACTGACAAAGGATGACTAAGGGGTTGAGAAAAGATCTTAAGTTGCTCCCCCACATTCCTAGAGATCAGGTTCTGCTCAGCACCAGAATCCACTAAAGCAGCAATAGGTAACTTAGTCTGTTTAACCATGATAATTGCAGAAAGAGTTAATCGAGATGCAGGGGAAAAACAAGAATCACCTGACAATACCCCCTGCTTTACTGACAGGCTGGTCCTTTTTCCCCGAACTGGACAATTGGCCACGAAATGTCCCCTGGTACCACAGTAAATACATTCTTTAGCTGTGAAGCGTCTCTGTCTTTCTTCTGGCATTAAGCACGCATGTCCCACTTGCATGGGTTCTGGTTCCGCATCAGATACGTGGTTACTATTGGATGGGTTGGAAATTTGTACTGCTGAAGGTATAACAGCAGTCTAGGGTAGTGAGAAGTGGTTAGATAGGGTTCTGCATGAGGTGGAGTACTAAACAGAAGACACAGGTCCAATAGGTAGGTACAGGCAGAGTCACCAAGCAGGGCAACCGAAGGGCAAGGGGACACGGAGGTAAGTACCACCAGAGCAGATAGAGGCAGACAGGCAGCCAGCCTGAGTGAGGCTTCCTCAGGTGGGTTCCACAACAGGTAGCAAGAGGTCTCCCGGTAAGTATAACAGAGAACTAAGCAGAGAGAATCAGAAGTCAATATAGCTCAGGTAAAACAAATAAAACACAACTGGAAGAAACTACCATCGGGTAGTTCTCCAATGCAGCTCTTATAAAGCCACCAGGACTCATCAGCAGAATTAGTTACACCCGCTCTCAATTAGCGAGCTGTAGGAGGAGCAGGTGAAACTCACAGGATGTCACAGTATCCTTCCCTCAAGGGTCGCCTCCCGGCGACCTAAGCCGCTTGCCCGGGTGGTCCTTGTAAAAAGTAAAAATGTTGGGTCCAGGATAAATGACCTTGGAATCCAGGATCTTTCTTCTGGTCCGTAACCTTCCCAGTCAACAAGATATTGAAAACCTCTGCCTCGAAGCCTCACGTCCAGGAGGCGTCTCGCCATGTACACTGAATGGTTGTCAATTAGCTGGGCGGGTGGAGGGCGGTCGGTAGAAGGGCAGAAAGGGCTTTAAGAGACTGGCTTGATTTGGGACACATGAAAAGTAGGGTGAATTTTCATGAAGGTGGGTAGTCTGAGTCTAACTGCTGATGGTTTGATGATGTGTTTAACAGGGTATGGTCCAATGTAGCGAGGTGCAAGTTTCCTAGGGGTGTCCTTAATGTTAATATTTCGGGTAGAAAACCAAACATTTTGACCTACTTGGTACATGGGTGCCGAGAGACGGTGACAATACGCAATTTATTTTACTTAGCAGTCTTAAGTAGAGCCTCTGTAGTCTGGCGGCAAACCCTGCAACATCTATGGAGGTGATGTTGAACAGAGGGGACCAATATTTCAGTCTCAAAACTGGGAAAAAGCGGAGGATTATAGCTGAGAGATGATTCAAAGGGGGAGAGACCGGTTGCTAAGGAAGTATGAGAATTATGTGCATATTCAATCCAAGATAGGTATTTACACCATGATGAGGAATTATTGTTAATTACACACCTGAGGGCGGTCTCCAGTTCCTAGTTACATCTCTCAGTTTGGCCGTTGGATTGTGGGTGGTAACCGGATGTCAGACGGGGAGTGGCTCCAAGGGCAGTACAAAAAGCTTTCGAAACTTGAGATATGAACTAAGGTCCTCGGTCAGAAACAATGTCTAAAGGAATTCCATGAAGGCGTAAAACGTGGTAAACCAAGAGCTGGGCTGTTTTAAATGTGGTGGAAAGTTTGGCCAAGGGGATAAAGTGTGCAGTCTTAGAGAATCTGTTGACAATATTTAATATGACAGTGTTACCTTCCAAAGGTGGTAAACCAGTGATGAAGTCCAGTGAAATGTGAGACCACGGACGACCAGGGGTGGGAAGTGGTTTTAGGAGTCCTGCGGGTGGTTGATTTTTGCTCTTGTTTTGG
Organism: Hoplisoma axelrodi; assembly: GCA_028565655.1. Classification (NCBI taxonomy): domain Eukaryota; kingdom Metazoa; phylum Chordata; class Actinopteri; order Siluriformes; family Callichthyidae; genus Hoplisoma; species Hoplisoma axelrodi. The sequence goes on along the minus strand of JAOVVE010032366.1, from coordinate 3,810 downwards.
GCACAGGTAGAACAGGCTGAAACAAATTCTTTTACATCAGAGTTAAGGAATAGTCACCAAAAGTACCTCTTGGAAAAAGTAAGCATACAGTTTATACCAGGGTGGTATGTAAGATGATGGCAGTGTATCCATTCTAGAACTTTACTTATGACAGATCTAGGCATGAATATCTAACCTACTGGGTCTGTCCCAGGATCTGGTTCCAATATTTGTGCTTCTTTAATGTCCCCTTCAATGGACCAGATGAGAGAGTCAATGAAACAGGTGGATGGCAGGATGTTGGTTTCGGACTTGTTGGTGTTTGAACAGGAATACTGCCGAGAGAGTGTGTCCAGTTAATTGTTTCTGATAGAAAAATTGAATCGAGCAAAAAACAGGGACCAGCGAGCCTGTCGGGGTTGAGTCTTTTAGCGTTCTGAAGGTAAGCCAAGTTCTCATGGTCTGTCCATATAATGAAAGGTATTTCTGCACCCACTAACCAGTGCCTCATTCTTCCAATACTAGTTTGATGGCCAAGAGCTCGCAATTACCCATGTCATAATTTTGCTCGGCAGCAGAAAGGCGACGAGACAAATAAGCACAGGGATGCATCTTGTTGTCTTTTTCTGACCTTTAAGAAAATATAGCTCCAACTCCCTAATCTGAAGTGTCTACTTCCAATATAAATTGTTTTGCAGGGTCAGGGTGACTTAGGATAGGTGCAGAGTAAAAAAGGGCCTTTAGCTCACCAAATGCCTTGTCAGCCTTAGGGGTCCATGTGAAGGTTCTTAAAGAAGATGTGAGTTGAGTGAGGGGTGCAGCCACTCTACTGTAGTTTCTAATGAATATGCGATAGAATTTGGCGAAACCAAGGAAGCGTTGAAGTTGTTTATGATCAGAGGAAGCTGGCCACTCAGCGACTGCTCAAATCTTCTTAGGGTCAGTACGATATTGCCCTTGTTCGAAAATAAAACCTAGGAAGGATACAGATGATACGTAAAACTCACACTTGTCAAGTTTTACAAACAGTTGGTTTTCCTATAGGCGTAGAAGAACAGAACGGATATAAACTTCATGTTGGTTTCGGTTACAGGAGTAAATTAAGATATTATCCAGGTTGACAAATCCAAACACATTCAAAAAATCCCTAAGGACATCATTGATCAGAGCCTGGAAAACAATGGGAGCATTGTGAGCCCGAATGGCATAATAAGATATTCAAAATGTCCTAGTGAGGTCTTAAAAGCCGCCTTTAACTCATCTCCATTCTTAACTCTAATCAGATGATAGGCATTACGAAGATCCAACTTGGAAAATATGGTAGCAGAGTGTAGTTGTTTGTGGACCGAATCAATTAAAGGTAGGGGGTACTTTCTTTATGGTGATCTGGTTAAGTCCTCTGTAGTCAATACAAGGCCTGAGTGTCATGTCCTTCTTTTTAACAAAGAAAAAAACAGCGCCTACAGGGGATGTGGATGGAAAGATGATACCTGAGGAAAGTGATTCTTCAATATAATTCTTCATGGCTTCTCTTTCAGGGCCCGAGTGGTTATACAGACAGCTAGAAGACAAGGATGCACCCTGTAGAAGTTCAATTGAGCAATCATATGGTCGATGTGGGGAGAGAGAGAGAGCTCTAAACTTGCTAAATACAAGAACGAGATCATGATACACTGGTGGAACTTTTGATAAATCAATGTCTTCAGAAGGTAGTTCTGCTTTTATTGAGGGAGAGGCAGCAGATCTTAAACAGTTAAGTAAACAGGTTTTACTCCATTCCTCTATTCAGACCAGTTAAGTACAGGGTTATGTTAAGTAGCCAAGGGAACCCAAAAACAAGTTGAGGAGATATTGAGTCAAAAACAAAAAACTCACCGAGGTCATGGTGGTTACCAGAAACGATAACAAAGATTGGTGACCTGTATCGAATCTGCATGAGGTTATGGCTGGTGATGCCTGCAACTGACAGAGGATTACTGAGGGGTTCAGGAGAAACAATGAGGAACTAAACATGAAAAACCTCTCATCCACTATCCTCACTCATTTTCTGGGTTTTTCAGTAAAGTCTGCTGGTGGGAATGAAGCGCGGAATTAGCGCCAGAGTTATATTCACATTCCTGCAGAGTAATGCACAGATGATTAATAAACCCACCATAAAGCGACCAATTAAATGTATGTTTACACCGTTTGCAGTAAACGTCAGGGGCAAGTTATCTCCAGGCTATTTCAGGTTCTTTGGGTCTTTGTGGACACATGGGGCTTTAGTTTTAGTCAGTGTCGTATCACTCTATCCATTATCTTCCGCTTAATGTATTAGGGTCACGGTGGGATTTCCCATGCCCATCCAGCGGAGAACGTTTCGGGCACTGGGCAGATACACCCAGGCAGTGGCGGCTGGTGCTAAAAAAATTTAGGTGGGCGCAAACAAACGAAAAAAATGTAAAGAAATCATTGTGCCTTCTAACAGCAATACTGTAGCCTTCATCGAGCTGTTGTAAACCATAATTCAGAGGTAAAACAGAAGGAAAGTTCATAAATATGCACAAAGCATAAAGTTCATGCAAAAAGTCCTACGGATTACCAGCAGGTGTGAATACAGATTCAGAAACAGGTAGAAACCTCTACAGGTAATACAAAATACAAATATCATCAACTACATTTCAACAATAGTTACTGTTTTAAATGTTAAACTGATAGATTTTTTTTCTTTAGAAAAATCTTAAGGTAAAAACCAAAGCTACATTTCCATCAATCTGGAAATATTTTGGGAAAGGCCCATCACTGTTAAACTGTAAAAAAGGGGCATAGTTCAGACCGCAGCCAAACTCTGAGGCCCCTCGGGGGGACGGCGTGGCGGACGGTGTCTTGAGCTCCGTCCCTCGGAAGGACGGCGTGGCGGACGGAGTCTTAAGCTCCACTTCTTGGGCGGACGACGTGGCGGATGCAGTCTTGTGTCCCGCCCCTTGGAGGGACGGCGTGGCGGACACAGTATTGTGCTCTGCCCCTTGGTGGGACGGTGTGGCAGACGGAGTCTTGGGATCCGCTCCTTGGGGGGACGGCGTGGCAGACGAAGTCTTGGGATCCGCCCCTCAGGGGGACGGCATGGTGGACGTAGTCTTGGGATCCGACCCTCGGGGGGATGGCGTGGCGGATAGAGTTTCGGGATCCGCCCCTCCGGGGGACGGCGTGGCTGACGCAGTCTTGTGATCTGCCCCTCCGGGGGACGGCGTGGCGGATGCAGTCTGGTGCTCCGCCCCTCCGATAGACAGTGTGGCGGATGCAGTCTGGTGCTCTGCCTCTCCGATAGACAGCGTGGCTGATGCAGCCTGGTGCGCCGCCTCTCTGGGAGATGGCGTGGCGGATGCAGTCTGGTGCTCCGCCCCTCCAGGGGACGGCGTGGCGTGTGGGCTGGAATAGCTGAGGCTTCCTCAGCCTCGAGCGGACTGACAGGGGGCTCCACGGCCTTGAGCGGACTGACAGGGGGCTCCACAGCCTCGAGCGGACTGACAGGGGGCTCCACGGCCTCGAGCGGACTGGCAGGGGGCTCCACGGCCTCGAGCAGACTGGAAGGGGGTTCCATGGCCTCGAGCGGACTGGACTAGGGCAGGACATGGCAGGCGCCAGTTAAGCTGCCGGGGCAAGGCGACGGTAGAATCGCTGCTAGCGCCGCTAAACAAGTGAAGCGCATCGCCCCAGGCAAAAAATAAGTTTAAAAATCACTTACCTGCGTTCCTGGACTCCAAAAGTACTGGCTTGTCTTTATGTCATGCGCTGTCACCTCGGACGGAGCGGCTGCGCAAAGCGTGCACAAAGCGTGCGCAAAGCGTGCGC
>JAOVVE010031311.1:0-10597 GCA_028565655.1 Hoplisoma axelrodi | reverse complement strand
TTTATTATTTTAAGAAGTGTGTATATATATTATTCTTCTAGTTTTAGTTTCAATTTAAATAGGGGTTAAACCGGTCCATGATTCACAATTTCGTTTTTGTCCATGTACCACATGTGATGAAAGTGACAAATAAAAAATCCTTGAATCCTTGAATGACTGCTAAAAAAACTAAAAACAGAGAAAGACTGAAAGCAGCTGAGGTAGACTTTGTGTGTCTCTTTTCAGTCTCATTTACAAATTATATTGTCATTATATGTGCCTCATTAAGGTACAATGTGTCATTTAGTAACTTTTCAGTAATTTTTTTTTTTTTAACTACCATCCAATTTATGTAAAAAATGTGCCGTAGCTCGAAAAAGGTTGAAAAACACTGCTCTATACCAAACCACATTATTGCTTTAATTACCACGATATTTTACATATTTATTTTTCGGAATGCTACAGAGGATTATATATTTTTTACAACCACCAAGACATGACTCAAGATTATAGTGATATTTGAGCCTAATCATTGTTGAACTATCAAGTTCTTTTTTGTAATTTTTAGTAATAATCTTTGTTATTCTTCTAATATAATAAGATGTTACATGACAACCATCAAATGTATTCAGTGTCCCAGAGTGTAGGTTATACTTTTTACTAGTTTTATGTAAATAATATAATTTAAAAAGATAAACAAATAAATAACACATATGTTCATATACATGCAGTAGCCATCATATAATATGCTGTTAAAAGTAAATTCAACACCTTGGCAGGTTGTATAATGGTGCCATACGGAAACAGGCTACAACTGCACGTTTGCGCTGTTTGGAAAGTAGTTTTTGCCACACACACTTCTTGGACCTCAGTGGTTGCTCTACCTAAATAAAAATATGTGATAAGACACGAAAGGGAATTAAAACTTCACTTGATACAAGTTTACATTTAACATATTAATTATATTTTTAGACAGATTATAAAATGTTTTATCTTAGATTGTATAAATTGTTAAATATAATTTCATCTTAGATTGTCCTGTCTGAAAGGTAAAGTTTTATAGCAACATTTCAAAATAAAAGGAAAGGCTTTAAAAACCTGCTCAAGATGGAATACTGCAGCTGATATGGTCTGAAGACGATCAATAGTGCGTTCAGGATCAGGAGGCCCGTCATTCCTTAGAATAACATCTTTATACAGGTGAAGTTGCCATCTAACTGCAGGGTCTTCTGACTATGCAAATGAGTAAAATAGACTTAAATATATGTTTCTTTAAAAAGTAGCAAAGTCATTTTCAGCTACTGGCCATTATGTAGTGATTCCTTGGAGTGATTTAAGCCTTGTTTCACAAGGCTTCTTTATTAATCTTGATTTTGGTTGTTTTTGCCTTCCTTTACTTTTAACATTTTTCTGCACAAATGCATTTTTTTGAAGAATTACTTTCAATATCAATTTTTCCCCCTTGTTGTCCAAGGCACATTTTTAAGTTTATTAATAGCACTAAAGTATAATGCCAATTACAATTATATGGTTTGTGGTGATTCAAGTGTAGAGATGCTGCAAGAATGTTACGTTTTGTTGATTTCTATACTGTATTCACTTATTGTTATTAAGTAATTAAAAGAATCTTTAAATTTGTTCAAAAGTTCGCAAATCTTTGCAAGAAGAAAATTTGTGTTATATATCATGGAATGTGTATGAATTAAATGCCATTCAGGAGTATTGCAAACATTTATTAAATACAATTTCCAGGCTACCATCAAAACTCATATTAATGCAATAATTTAATAAACAATGCAAATTATATATAGCACTTTAAATATAGGAGAACTGTTGCAAATTAGTATTACATTATTATGGCTCACTTTTTCTTGGAGGTGCATGTTTTGGCGTAGTTGTTCCTTGACCTCTTCATCTGTGTCTTTCTGAAAAGAAGATGGTTATGATAAACGATTAGACTATTAAATTTTTAGGCTAAAAAAAAAAAAATCGCAAAAAGCACCATACTCTTACCAAGCCATAACGCATTTTAGCCAGTGAGATAAGCTCTTGGTCTCCAGGTGTACACATGTTAAGACCAATAGGCAACATTTTTTTTAGAGCAGCCACAATCAGGGAGGTTTGGACAGAATAAAATTCACCACGCCGCTTCTTGTGTTTCCTTTCTTGGTCCTGTCCTCCTACCTGGCAAGTGAATTAAAAAAAACTTGCACTTACATTAATGAATATATATTTATTGACGTAAATGTTAATTCATACATACACAGGAACCACACTTGTTAAGAAAAAAAACATGAAACAGAGGACATATTCCAAATAGTAGCTAGAAAATCTAATTTAATATTTCATAAATAACTTGTACTATATTGCTTAGTTTATTAAGTTTCTCTTAAATGTTATAATGTGCTCACTGTGCTAAGACTATATACTAATAGAACACTTTGTTAAAAAGCATGTACACCAATTTAATAGCCAAATTAGCTGTGTGACGGTATTACAGTGTCTAAAATCCAGCAGATCTATTTAACATTCACTTTAGCCATCATTATGGGCAAAAATTAAATCTCAAAGGCAGTAAAATGATCGATAGCGTCAGAAGGAATGATTTGAGAATTTCTATAACTGCTTACCTTTTTCTAAGCATACCAGCCTGAAGATTTCACATAAAATATTGCAATAATAATAGCAATATTCAATTTGCAACAGTTTGGTGGACAGAAATGCCTTGTTAGTGAGATTGCTTAAAAAAAAATAATAAAAAAAATTGTTGACCATAGACAATATTAGGATCATACCTTATAGTGCGTTCATATTTTCCTGGTTCAGTTTGCTATTGCTGGGGTGCCCAAGTGTGCATTATTTAGTTAATCATGTTTATGTATTTTCATGTCTCACTCATCATGTGTTTGTTTTTCTTTGTTTACATTTGTCATGGGGTCTTATTTATTTAGTTTTATTGGACTATAATAATAATAATATTATCATCATCATTATTATTATTTATATTATTATTTAAAATACAACTATAATTATTATAGTTGTATGTTATAATAAACAAATTAATAAAAAATATTAATAATCAAAAGATCACATGCTTTTCAGTTAATTGCATGTGTACATTTCTTTGGCATGCTGGCATTCAAAACTTCTTACTAGTTTGTCTTTGCTGATTCTTTGGTTTTCTTTTGTTCTGAGCTAAGCGTTACGTTTGGGGAAATAAAAAACCAATACTTATTTTGTTTTATTTCTACTGCCTACTACTTATCGTGGTCTAGAGTCAATGTGTCAGATTGTGGTAATTCAGATAACAACTTCAATTTTGCTGAGCAGAAAAGCATATCACATGGCATTTCAAAGTGAATAGACACCAAAGTAAAAAGCCTTGGTACTTGTATAGTGGCACTATTAAAATTTTGGGTAAATGAACTTGCTAATACATAAACAATTGGACCAGACCAATTATTCCTTTTATTGTTTTGAAATATTCACATTGTTATTTTTGCCTACGAAATGACTGGAATAACAAGATCAATTTGAAAGTTGCTTGATACGCTGACTGATTTTACAGTCCTCTTGAAAACACTTAACAAGCATAACAGCACAAAAGACACTGATAAATCAATTCACATGTGATAAACAAATAAACATAAAGACTAATAAAACACACCTGCAAGATCACATACTGCACTTAACAACATTGACGGTGACCTGTAATATTTTATACATACAGAATATATATATATATATATTTTGTTTAAAAATTGTTTTAACCTATATTCATCAACCATTAATTAATGGATACACCATTTTAAACATTTCATTAGTAAACTGTACCAATTAATGTCAATAGCATTTTTAAGCCTAGGCACATATTTCTGCATAATTTACATTATTTAAATTTTTTTACTTTATTATTACTGCTATTATTTAGTGTGCTTGTGCAAAAGATGAAAAAGACTAGTATAAAAGTCTAGAATCTATGATTGCATTGGCATGCATCATTGTCCATAAAATTGGTCATCTGCAAATACACTATGAACTAAAGTATTGAGACATTTTTATGATCAATTTTAGATTTTATACAAATTGAATGCTGCCCACATTGTGGGAACAGTTGGGAAAAGTAATTTTCTGTTGCACTAGGACTTTGACTTTGTTTGCCAGTGAAAAAGAATGATAAAAAAAGCATTGTTGATTGAGTTTAGTATAACTAAACTAATCCAATAATTGTTAATGAAATCAAATGGAATACTACAGTGCCTTAAATATTGCCACATTTTTTTCATGTTACAAACTTGGTGAATTTTATGTGCTAGCTGGAGAAATTGTGAAGTGAAAAGAAAATAAATCAGATCAAATGAATATCTGCATTTGTATTTAGCTCCCATAAATTAATACTTTGAAGGACCACCTTTGCCTTGCAATTACAGCTGCAGGTCTTTTGGGGTCTGTCTCAACCAGATTTGTACATTTAAAGCAATTTTTTCCCATGCTTCTCTACAAAGTAGATACATTTCAGTCAAATTACATGAAGAGAATATCTGAACTGCAATTTCAAGTCTTGCCACAAATCTTTAATGAGATTTAGATCAGGAATTTGAATGGGTCATTCAAACACATGAATATGTTTTGATCCAAACCATTCCATTGCATCTTTGGCTGCATTTATTTGAATTTATCCATCCATTCATCCATTATCTTCCGCTTAATCCTAACTAGGGTCGCGGTGGGATTCCAAATGCCCATCCAGGGGAGAACGTCTCGGGTGCTGGGCAGACAAATCCAGGACAGGGCGCCAAACTATCGCTGGACACACTCACACACACACTCACGCCACTGACGCACTTACACAGACTATATGGGACAATTTAGAGCAGTCAATTTACCTTGTGTCCATGTCCATGTGGGAGGAAACCGGAGTACCCGGAGAAAACCCACACAGACACAGGAAGAACATGGAAACTCCACCCGGATTGGGATTCGAACCAGGAACCCCAAGCGCTGAGAGGCAACATGCTACCCACTAACCTACCGTGCAGCCTATTTGAATTTATGAATATCTGAATTTATTTAGGGGCATCACAGAATACAAATGCATGCCATACTTGTAATGCATTAAAAAAATGTATATATATAATTTTTTATACATTTCTTTTTCACTTCAAAATCTATTACATAATGTTCCATTAACAAACATTTATTTTATGTGCACTTTTAAAAACAGCTTTTATTCTGTTGCTCTGATGCCCTTAAAGCCATCTTACATTGACTTAGACACAAGTAACTGTAGGGATCCACCGAAATTTTTCGAGTAAACTCCCAAAAAAGAAAGAAATATTTGGCTGAAGAAAAAATACTGAAACCGTTTTTTCACATTGTATAATAAATTTTACAACATTTTTTTTCTACCATTGCGTAAATTAAATATGCTAACCATTTTTTGTCTGATCACAAATAATCCGTAACTGTTACACCACTAATTAACATAAATAAACTTTGCCTCTTGAATAACCTGTAAGGGCTATAAATACACCTATAGAACCAACACATTTGCTGCATTTACAAAAAAATCTTTCACCTTGTGTTTCTTTAAGGAAGATTCAGGATGTGCACCAAAAGCTGCTGTCACCCTGCATTGATGGAATGTTTTTGTTAAACACAACAGCTCTGTCCTTTTTTTTTATTGTTTCTGGAGTTAAGTTTTGTTTAACTGCTTGACACAAAAAAACATAATAAATGGGATCGGGTGTGACTCGTGGTAAAAATTAATGCATTAAACTAGAAAAAAATACTGTTTGGTATTCTTTCCTTTCACTCATTCGGATAATCAATAAAAGTGTTTTTTTGTTTGTTTGTTTGGTTTTTTTTTGTTCAGCCAAATCATTTCAAATAAAAATTTTCGGTGCATCCCTTATCAACATTATATGAGATAATGGCAATATCTGATGTAGACTGAATACAATTAAGTAAATGCAACAGGAAAACAAATGTTGACACACACAAAACAACGTTATTCCATGCACCCTCACTATACCTTCGGCAGAAACGACTGGATGAGTCAGGGAGGATGTGGGAGAAGTGAAGAAGAGAGGGTATAGCATAATCAGTTGAAGACATTCACAGGAAATACATTGTGACAGCTCGTTATTTAAAAAGTGTAAGCAAAGGGATTTTAAACACATTTAACATAAAAAGAAAATTAAATAAAAATTATCATGAAACTTATAAACTATGTATTTATTCCTGTGAAAGCTGTTTTGACTTCTTCCTTTTATTTTTTCATGTGTTCAGTCTGCAGGTTCACAAGACATGAAAAAACAATAAAAGCTCTAGAAGGAAAACAGATTGTGCCATGCAGTTAGTTCTTACATGTATTGAGTACTTGTGTAAATAAGTGAAAAAAGTTGATATGGTAAGTGTAAAATATACAGGAGGCTTTAAAGGAAAAATTCACATTAAATAATATAATTATAACTTTGTAATCTACATTGTGAATGGTTGTTCCGTTATGAGTTAACGGTGGAACATTTTTTATCATGCTTTATTCTGTTATGATAATTTGAGCATTATTTAAAAAATATTAATTTAGAGCCTAATTGCCTTATTTCTTTAATCCATTGCTAATGAATTTTCCTAGGAATACAAAAAGAACACAACATTTTCATATTTACAGGAAAAGGACCGTCGCTATTTCTAGAGAATGCTTACTTTGAAATTTGTATAAACAAATGAATATCTTCTACTGATGTTCTACTCCAGTTTTCACTTCAATGATGTGTTGTGTTGGGGAGGCAATATTAATAATCAATGGGGCTAAACAACTGAACAGGCTGGGCAAGGAAAGCTGGTCCTGTGGTACAAAGGTTTACAATTTGGTGTAGGTGGCTGAGAAAAAGATTTTAATAACTCAATTACAAAAATATACCATTTCTATATTTCTCATTAATGTACACTCAGCACGGCTCCTCTGCCATTGTTCCTTGCAGATCCTCTTTGTTCCTTCTGGTTAAATGGTAAACGTTTGTGAAGAGCCATTATCAGGTCTATCCAGAAATGCTTAATTGGGTTTAGGTCAGGGCTCTGACTGGGCCAATTAAGAATGGGCACAGAGCTGTTCCAAAGCCAATCCTTTGTTATTTTCGCTGTGTGCTTAGGGTCATTGTCATGTTGGAAGATAGACCTTTAGCCTAGTCTAAGGTCCAGAAAAGGTTTTCTTCCAGAATATCTCTGTACTTTGCCGCATTCACCTTTCCTTCAATTGTAACCAGTCATCCTGTCTCTTCAGCTGAAAAACACCCCATGGCATTATGCTGCCACCGCTAGGTTTCACTTTTGGTATTGTATAAACCCGGTGATAAGCAGTGGCTGTTTTTTTCCAAACATACCGCTTAGACTTAACGCCGAAAAGTTAAATCTTCATCTCATCAGACCAGAGAATCTTATTTTTCATAGTCTGGGAGTCCTTTACGGGGCTTTCATATGTCTTGCACTAAGGAGAGGCTTCCTTCAGGCATCTTTGCCATAAATCCCCAACTGGTGGAGGGCTGCAGTGATAGTTGACTTGGTGTAACTTTCTCCCATCTCCCTACTGCATCTCTGGAGATCAGCCACAGTAATAGTTGGGTTATTCTTGAACTCTCTTACCAAGGTTCTTCTTCCACAATTGCTCAGTATTGCTGGACGGCCAGGTATAGGAAGGGTTCTGGTTTCATTTAAGGATTATGGAGGCCACTGTGTACTTAGCAACTATCAGATCTACACACTCTTCTCCGCATGCTTTTCCTCCTCCACGCACTAGTGGTGCTTGTAGTGCTTCTCCGGATTTGTGATCACTTCCTCTTCTTCACTTCTTCCGGCTATTTAAGCAGTTCTGCGGTTTGTTTTGGTTGCGTTTGCTCGTTTACGATTGCGCTCCTTCTCTGCTCCTTCATGTGTGATCTCTGGTTCTCTGTATCTCAATGGTTCGTGCAGTTGTTTCGGTGTTGGCATTCGTATTTAGCGCGTGATACACTGGTTGGATTATCTACTGGTTCCTGACATGGATATCTGTTACCAGGTTTGGTACTGCCACTGCCCGTTATCGGGTGATCTGTTCAATAAACTATTGACTGCTTTACTGAATCTGGACTGTGGCTCAGTTACTGTACAGAATCCTAACAGTAGCAAACGCCATTCCAAGATGGATCCGCTGAATCCACTGAATCGGATCAGACCCGGTTCCTCCTTGAGTGAGTTACAGTTTTCTATCTGTAATCTAGCTGCTATGTTGCGCTCACTGCTGGATCGCCAGCAGTTTCAAGAGGGACGAGGTGTTGGAGTCACACGCAGCTAAACATGTTACCACTGCTCTGCAGTTATCTGAGCTGCAGTCATCTCCGCTGGCGGTCGCTGAACCGCGATCCTGAACAGCAATCCTGACACCTGTGAGACCTTCCTGCTGCAGTGTTCCCTGTTTTTGGCAAACCGTCCTTGCGCTACTGATGTGCAGAAGGTAGCGTTTATTTCTCACCTTTTTTAGATTTTTCTAGGAACACTTTTTATTATCCTCATCATGGCCACTCTGCAGGTGAACTGTTAAGGGACTTACAACAGGATTTGCATTCTGTGGCTTCGTTTGCATTGTGCTTTCGCATACTTGCAGTACAATCTTTGTGAAATGACTTATTGCTGCTTTTCGCGCTGGACTTTGCACAGAGATTTGTAAGGCACTCCTTTTTTGGGACACGGACATGTCTCTGGATGAACTCATTTCCACGCCGATAGGACTGGATCAGCTCATGTCTACGCATGGAATTTACCGGACTGCTGCCTCACCTGAGCGTTCTCCTCTCGCCACTTCAAGTTGCATGGATCAGCAGGTCACAGAGAAGCCTAAACAGGTAGACTCCAGTTGTCTTTCCACCGTAGAGAGACAGCGTTGTATGCGCGATGGTTTATGCATTTATTGTGGTAACAGTGGTCATTTACATACATCTTGTTCGGTTTGTCCTACGAATCATGTTCGTCCTAACTTGTGTTTGGGTAATAATGTTGAATTAACTACAGCTTTAAATGTGAGTTCTGTGTGTACACGTACTCATAAACAGTTTATCATTTATATTATCGTTAAAATTGTACAAATGTACTTCGTGTACCTGTTAACGTTAAGTCTGCTGATGGTTGTCCGCTTTACCCAGGTTCTGTTACACTGTTTACTGTCCCGCTCTAATTCCTAGTTCCTTACATAGTGAATCGTTGTTGTTCTATATTATTTCCCCTCCTTCCTTTCCTGTTATTTTAGGCTTACCTTGGCTCAGGTTTCAGAACCCCGTAGTGAGCTGGTCTACCTTGGAAATTGTTCAGTGGTCTTCTTTCTGTTTGGGCAATTGTATTCAGCTACCTACTCATCAGGTTCATCTGGAGGGTTCTGGTGAGGTTCCCCTTTCCGATAACATTTCATTAGTATATGCCTTTGTGGCTCAGGTCTTTGGTACAGGTTCAGATGATTTTGTAGATCTTCCTCCTCATCGGGAGTATTTCTGTGCTATAGAGCTTATTAGTGAAGCCAAACCTCCTCGCGTTAGTCCTTATCCTCTTACTTTGGTGGAAACTGAAGCTATGCAAAAATACATCTCGGAATCCTTAGCCAAGGGCATTATTCGGCCTTCTAAATCACCTGTGGCGTCAGCCTTTTTCTTTGTTCCCAAAAATGATTCTTCTTTATGGCCTTGTATTGACTTCCGTGCACTTAATCAGGTTACACGTAAGGTGGCGTATCCCCTTTTGCTTATGCCTTCTGTGCTGGAACAGGTACGTGATGCTAAGGTGTTTTCGAGGTTGGATTTGCGTAAAGCTTACAATCTGGTGCGTATCAGGAGAGGGGATAAGTGGAAGACAGCTTTTGTGACTTCCTCTGGACACTACGAATATTGGGTTATGCCATTTGGTCTTACTAATGCGCCAGGGGTGTTCCAGCCCTTCATTAATGATGTTCTTCATAAACTCTTGGGGAAATTCGCTATTTGTTTCATTGACGACATTTTGATTTTTTCTCCGGATTTCGCTTCTCACCAGAAACATGTACTTACGGTCCTTCAGGTTTTGTTACAAAACCAGCTTTATGTAGGTTCTGAGAAATGTGAATTTCATCGTGACCAAATTTCTTATCTTGGGTATCAAATTTCTCCAAACGGCATTCAAATGGATCAGAGCAACATTAGTGCCATTTTGGATTCGCAGGTTCCTTACTCTATTCGGGAGCTTCAGAGGTTTCTTGGTTTCGCTAAATTCTACTGGAGGTTTATTAAATCTTTCGGTACTATTGCTCTTCCGCTCATTCGTCTTCTTAAGGAGAAACCCAAGCATTTAGATTGGGATGCCGATGCCAAAAGGGCTTTTTCTCATCTTAAGGAACAGTTTACTTCGGCTCCCATTTTGGCTAATCCGGATCCCAAGAAAGAATTCTTTGTGGAGGTGGACGCTTCTTTCCATGGTGTTGAGAAGGTACTCTCTCAGCGTCTCTGTACGAGTGGTTCTATGCACCCTATTGCGTTTCTCTCACGCAAACTTTTGGCTGTTGAACGTAATTACAGTATTGGCCATTGGGAACTTTTGTTCATTAAAATTGCTTTGGAGGAGT
>JAOVVE010031310.1:0-15344 GCA_028565655.1 Hoplisoma axelrodi | reverse complement strand
ATGTTCATGACGTAGTCGTAGACATGTCTCCCTCTCTGCTCAATCGTGACGGGCCTTAGCTTCACCCCGATCGGAAGTTCTAACATGGATGCCAGGGTAGCGAGTGCATCCGCAAAGCGGTTCTTCATCCTCGGAACATGCGTGAAAGTCACCTTCTGGAAATTCGGAATAAGCTCATCGAGCTGTTGATGATACGGCTTCATCTTTTCATCCCTGACCTTCCATTCTCCGTTTGCTTGCGATACTACCAAGTTGGAATCCCCCACAACTTCTAGCACCTTAACTCCAATTTCTAGGGCAGCTTCCATTCCTACGATGCATGCTTCGTACTCCGCTTCGTTGTTCGTGACTTCAAAATTCAACTTGAATGCGAGGGGAATATGTGACCCCTCAGGCGAGACCAACAGTATGCCAATCCCAAAACCCTTCTGATTTGCAGCTCCGTCAAAGTACAATGTCCATGTTTCATTAACTGTCGTCATCACATCTTCATCGGGAAACTGGAACTCCGTATGTTCCGGCCCCTCAATCGGGCGATCCGCCAAGAATTCCGCAACCGCCCTTCCTTTCACTGACTTGCGAGTAACGTACTTGATCTCGAATTCCGCCAACAAGAGCAACCAACGTGCTAACTTACCGGTGAGTGCTGGCTTCTCGAACAGATACTTGAGAGGATCCATCCGAGAAATCAGTATCACCGAATAAGAGAGCATGTAGTGTCTCAATTTTTTTGTGGCCCACGCAAGTGCCCAACACGTCTTCTCCAGAGGAGTGTATCGTTCTTCAGATCCGACCATCTTTTTGCTTAAGTAGTAAATGGCTCTTTCAACCCCATCTTCTCCTTCTTGCGCCAACATGCACCCCATTGATGAGGCTGTGACAGACAAGTATAGGATCAAAGGTTTTCCAGGAATAGGTGGCATCAGGATTGGAGGGTTCTGCAAGTAAGTCCGCACCGCTTCAAAAGCTTTCTGGCATTTATCATTCCACTCGAACTTCACATCTTTCTTGAGTAACCGGAACAATGGTTCACATGTCAAGGTTAACTTGGCGATGAAACGGCTGATGAACTGAATCTTCCCCAAAAAGCAACGCACCTCCTTCTCAGTCTGGGGCGGTTCCATCTCGAGTACAGCCTTGATTTTAGAAGGATCCACCTCAATTCCCCGGGTCGTGATCATAAACCCGAGCATCTTCCCAGCAGTGACTCCGAACGTACACTTCTGTGGATTGAGACGCATCTTGTATTTCCGGATTCTCTCAAAGAACTTTCTCAATGCGGGAAGATGATCCTCCCGCTTCTTTCCCTTCACAATCATGTCATCGACGTACACTTCGACCTCCTTATGAATCATGTCGTGCAATAAAGTAGTAGCTGCCCTTTGATACGTTGACCCGGCATTCTTCAACCCGAACGGCATGACCCGATAACAGTAAGTTCCCCACTCAGTGATGAACGTAGTCTTCTCCCTGTCTTCCGGAGCCAAGAGGATCTGATTATACCCAGAGAAACCGTCCATGAAGGATAATAAAGCGTGCCCTGCAGTGCTATCGACAAGCGTATCTATATGTGGCAATGGAAAATCGTCTTTAGGACTCGCTTTGTTCAAATCTCTAAAATCGACGCACACTCTGATTTTTCCATCCTTTTTAGGGACGGGTACAATGTTTGCAACCCAACTGGGGTATTCGGTTACGATTAGAAATCCAGCATCGATTTGTTTAGTGAGCTCTTCTTTTATCTTTAGCACCCAGTCGGGCCGCATTCTCCTTAGCTTCTGCTTAACGGGTTTGGCATCGGGATAGAGAGGGATCCTGTGCTCGACGATTTCTGGGTCGATTCCGGGCATATCCGCGTGGGACCAAGCAAAAACTTCTTTGAATTCTTTTAATAAATCGGTGAGCTCTTGAAGCTCAGCAGGAGTCAGCCCGGAACCGACCTGAACCAATCGAGGGTTCCCCTCATCACTCACGTTTATTGAGATTATTTCTTCCTTTAGAGGCTGAGCATGCCTTTCGTTTTCACGCTCGATGAGGGAACGGATCTCCTTGGGGATGTCCCCATCGAGGTCTATTCCTTCATCGTCGGGATCTATGCAATTTATTTCAAAGTCTGGCAAGTAAGCAAAAGCATCATTCATTTCATTAGAAGGTCCCGCAGAGGGAGGGAATACAGCGGTGGACTCAAACTCGAAGTAAAAGCTACGACGAGGAGGGCCAATAGGCACAAGCTCCGACTCATCACTAGACGAGGACTCAGTGTCAGACTCAGACTCAGTGTCAGTGTCAGTGTTGTGAGTGCGCTTGACTAGTGGTACAAAGGTGCAATTCGCATATGTGCCTACAGCGTCCACAATGAGCTTAGAAGGGTCTTCTTCTTCTTCTCCCAGCATGAGCACAGCAGCATCTTCTACCATACCCTCCGGTTCTTCGCCTTCGAACAGAGACTGGAGACTACCCAAACCAAAGGCTTCCAGCCAGTCCAGTGCTTCAGACACCTCCTCTATCTTGGCTGGCTCTTCATCATCTCCCCATGTGTCGTTGGCGAAGATTTCAAACCCCGGGTACTTCTTCTTTGTTTCGACATCGACAAAGGGCTCAGGCTCTCCACGATACAGTGCTTCTTTACCTTTCAGCTTTAGACCAGCCGCATGAACCCGAGCGCGATTGCGCCACCTTTTCGCGGGGTCACTTTTCTTCGGTGTATATCCCAGGCCAAAACGCTCGTTGCTTCCCGGGAAATGGGGGAATTCAGGGACTCCTTGCCCGTATAGCCCTAAACCCATGCCTGGCAGGTATTTCATCTTCCTCATGATCTCAAGTGCTGCTGAACTCACTAGGAAACCGTCGTCTGCTCGGATAGTGCACACTTTCGAGGTTACCACAGCAAAACCTCCCATGGGTATGTCTTCTTCCTCGTGCATGATTTCAAGCAGAGGGGCGCTGTCTTCTGAGTGGGGGCGAATTCCGGAATCTCCGTGGATGATAAGGGTCCCAGAGTTCAAACCAAGGACAAGCTTTTGGTGCAATGTAGAAGGCACCCCCATGACATCGGAACGATGCAGCCATGGTCTCCCCAGCAGGAGGTTGAACGAAGCCGGGATCTCCAGCACACAGAACTCGACAGTAGTCTTGAATTTTCCGGTCACCAACTCCAGATTAACCGTTCCTATGACGTCACGACGTGTATTATCATAGGCACGGACACCCAGATTTGATGGCGCGAAATCCTTGTTTTTGAGGCCAAGGCAATATGCAGTGCGGAGGGGACACACGTTGATGGCTGAGCCGTTGTCTACCAGGATTGCGGGAACCCACTTGCCGAGACATTTCATGGTAATATGGAGGGGTTTGTTATGGTCGGTCCCTTCAGGAGGCAAGTCTTTTTCAGTGAAGGACAGGGTGTGCTGGGCAATGCTTGGGGTTATGAGGGCTATGAGGGCTTCAGGTGCGATATCGGAGGGGACTTCGAATTTGGACAAAGTGTTGACGAGCCTTCGGCGATGCTCACGAGAGGCTGCCAACACTCCCCACATGGACATATGGGCTGGAGTTTCGTGGAGTTGCTGTATGATGGGATCGGAGTCTTGGAAGGTGTTAAGGGTCGAGTGGGTTGATGGCCTTTGGTTAGTGGAGCTCGAGGGGATATTTTGAGGGACGGAGTTGGAAGGGTTGACGGGGTTAACGGGATTGGAATGTGCGGTTGGATTGACAGGGTTGGTTTGAGGTGGTGGGGCTCGGGATGAGCTTCCCTGCTGGAGATTGGTTGGCTGGTACACTCTACCGCTCCTGGTGAGGTTACTAACTGTTTTGGGAACCGAATCCCACCAAGAATCTTCCCAAAAATCAGAAAGATCGGCTTCAGCCTTGCGTTTCCCTTTATCAAGCTTCGTGTTTTCAAGGGTTTCGTTGAGGATTTCCATTTCTAAGGTATTCCAGATGTTTTCTTCTTCGAAAGAGTTCCAGAAGTTGACATTGTTGGCGTCGCTGACCTGCAGGGAGCCCTCATCCAGCATAGCTTTGTTAACGGTTAGTTCTTCACCGCCTACCCACACATTCACCAATTCGGCCTTGCCCCAGAGGTCTTCGGGATCTAGCACGCAGATGCTGGGCTCATCGGGAATTTCCACTACTGGCCTGGGGAAAAACGCGTCACGGATATGGTCTTGCGGACAGAAAGCATGATCCATTATGTAGTCGAAGACGTCGGAATCCCTGGAGAAGTTGACGATGGTTCTGGCAGAGAACGCAGAAAACATGCGAGGGTTCATCAGATCTAGGTCTTGGTCCTCCTCCTCTTCCTCTTCTTCCTCCTCTTCCCCTTCTTGAAATAGGTGGACCAAGGACGACTCGTCCAAAGGGTCGGAATCATCCATCCCTTGCCACCCGTTGGGCTCGGGTTCCCACTCCCACTGATCTTCCTCTTCGACTGGCTCAGGTTCCATGAACAGAGCAAATAGCGAGTACCCATCCATGGGATCAGCCATCATCTCTTCCCAGTCTTGCCTCCAATCACCATGTTCCAGTTCTTCCACTTGGTGAGCATTGAGCGACACCGGCCACACTCCGGTGACAAAGGCTTGGTGTTCCACTACGAGGAAATCATTCGCCAAGTCGTCCCACCTCCTCTGAAAGTCCCATTCTACAGTTTCGAGTGCACACACGGCATCCTCAGCTGGTACCTCGACGAGGGGTTTTGGCTGGTCAGCGGGGATAATGAAAGGGGTTGGGTCGAATGGTCGGCTAAGGGAAATGTGGTTGGTGCGAGGGTTTGAGTGTTTTGGGAGCGGATTGGAAACGGTGTTGGGTTTTTGTGGAGGCATGGGAAGGGTCTTGTTATCGA
Source organism: Hoplisoma axelrodi (assembly GCA_028565655.1). Lineage (NCBI taxonomy): Eukaryota > Metazoa > Chordata > Actinopteri > Siluriformes > Callichthyidae > Hoplisoma > Hoplisoma axelrodi. Next base: position 10,501 of record JAOVVE010031310.1, on the reverse strand, counting down.
TGAGGTCTTGGATGGCGTGGCGAAGGCGGAAACAGTTGTTGGTCGGATGGCCAACGTTCTGATGATAGGCGCAGAAGGCATTGGGATTATGAGAGGCAGAGAGCTTTTGTGGAAGTGGTGCAGGAGGGAGTGGTTTGAGGAGGTCGCTCTCGACCAACTTCTCAAACACCGCAGAGAGAGGTGCTGAGAATTGGGCGAAAACACGGGGTTGGGACCGAGGTTGGTTGGTTTGAGTTGCAATCTGGTTGACGGGCTCGGCTTGAGCTGTGTTTGAGGAGATATTTGGGAGGTTGGTGAAATTGGAGTTTCCGAAGAGGGTATTGCTGTTACCGGAGTAGACCTTCTTGGTTTTGGGTGCAGGTTCGGGCTTGTCGAGGATTCCCAGCTGAACTGCTTCTTCGACGGCCAAGCCTGTGTCGAAGAATGTTTTAAAGTCAGAACATGCCTGAGCCATGACCATGTGTCGTGCTAGATTCGGCTGAAGGTTCCGGACGATCATTCGAATCTGATCCCTATCGGTTGGTCTGTCCTTCATCTGAGCTGCCTTTGCTCTCCATCTCTTCACAAAGTCTGCAAAGGTCTCTTTGGCTTCCATCTTTGTAGACTCGAGTTCTCGGGTAGTCACCTCCAGCTGAATATTATAGTCATATTGCGCTATGAAAGCCGCACATATGTCTTCCCAAGAACGTTTCTTTCTTTCGTCCAGCGAGGTGAACCAATGCAGGGCATGACCAATGAGAGTTTGCGAGAACATTTGAGCCATGGCATCCTTTTCTACCCCCCACATAGACAGTGCTCCGATGTATCCAGTCAAGTGTGCCTTCGGGTCCCCAGTTCCGTCGAACTTGGCAAAGTCGATCGGTCTGAACTTTTCTGGAAGCTTTGCGTTAGGGAACAAGCAAAGCTTATTGATGTCGAAACCCGTGGAGGCTATCTTCTCGTTCCTTGCCACAGACTGTTCTAGCTGGCTTATCTTGGCCAAGACAGCGGCCATTTCAGGGTTTGGCTGAGCTTCTGCTTCGAGGGCTAGCTGGTCTGGATTTGGACTCGGGTTTGGTATTGGGGTCAGGCTTGGATTTGGGTTGGTATGTGGAGTTGGATTTGGATTAGGATTTGGGTTAGGGTTAGGGTTTGGAAGACGTCGTGCAACCCCAGTTATCATCATCATGAGTTGGGCTATCTGATTGTCAGTACGTTCGCCCAAACGCTGGATTGCTTGCCTGATTTCTCCTATTTCTCCATTTGGGATCTCTGGATTTGGTGCCAGGTTTGGATTCGGATTAGGGTTGGGATTCGGATTCGGATTGAGGTTTGGGTTTGGATTGCCTCCGTTAGGGTTCGGGTTACCTTCGTTCGGGTTGCCTTCATTGGGATTGAGGTTTCCAATAAGTAGATCCATTTCCACCCCAAAATCTGATGCACTGACGGATTCTGCCCGAAGTTGGAGTCGTTCCAATCTCTGTCCCACGGGTCTGGTCCAGGAGGGTATGGTGTTCTTCTTCTTCGGCCCAATTGCTCAGAACTGCTAGCAAAGCAAAAACTGTGCTCAGACGCGACTCCTGCTTACATTTGTGCATAATTTTAAGAAAATGCGCATTGCTATCGCCGTCATCGACTCCGATTTTTAAAAGACAATTGAATGACCCTTTTGAGGAGGTTGCCTCGATCCTCGGATTTTTGGGGTGTATCCTCATTTTGAGAAGCGACATTCCCTAAAAGACGCTAAGATGAGTTAAACATTTGACTAACGTTTTACCAATAAATCGACCATTGGTTTGGAATGACTCGGAGCGAACAATGTGATACGATGACCGGAACGGCGTAAGCGGTGCGTTTGCTTTTAGCCCGGGCGGTGTTGGTATCACAACGTTCTATTTCCGTGTTATTCCTTTCCTTTGGTTAATTCTTCGATCGAACACTAGCCAAAGACTTAACAAAACCTTAGCTTCCCATAGGTTTTAGCTTGAGGAATCATGGTTTGAACAACACGCTTGAGAGTGCGTGACTCTTCATCGGGTCTTGGCAACCTCCTAAAGACCGCGCGAGCAAGTCTCGAGAACCGTGGCTGACGGCATGGAGATGCATGATGCAGAATGAGATGCAGCATGTAGGCAGGATATAACAAGTAACCCTACTCTGTGGGTCCCTGTCCTAATTTGGAAGGTTCTATGGTTGATTAAGCACGTATGAAGGCCGGGTTTTGGTTTGATAAGGGTTCCCCGGACTAGAGTCAAGGTATACCTCCCATTATTGAGCGTACACCCAATAATGGTACGAACGGTAGGAATGACTCATCACGGTCGAGGGTTGCTGAGCATTCCGGGATTTCCCATCACCGGCAAGCCGGGTAGGATTGCCGAAACACAACAGCGGGGCTGCACAAGATATATACAAAAAATAGACAATGAAACAAAATCGATTTGAAAATCCCACAAACGTTTTTCAAGCCTGGCTCACAAGTTTAGCTAATGCCTAAGGAAAGCGGGCCGTTTTATCAAACCAACTTTTTCTTAAGTATTAATTAAACCTTCTCCCCAGCAGAGTCGCCACTGTGGGCTACCACAGCCCCGGAAGGCCGTTGACCCCGTTTTCGAAATCGAGTTGACAAAAGTTTGAAGAGTCGCCACCCGGATTTTGTGGTTAGCCATCCGAGAAACCATTTCCGATTTGATTTTAAGTTGAAAGATTGATTTGGTTTAGCCTTGAAAAATTGATTGACTTGAATTGAATTGAAAACCAGAGATCGTTTGAGGGTTCGGAAGCCATGTTACGAGGGGGGAAGGGTTTTACGGCACCCCCCTCGCCCGATACGGGATCGGTCTCTACTAAATGTTTGTGGGATTTTTAGAGGGATTTTGCTTCAACGAACTAATAGCAGTTACTCACAAATATAGCAAGTAAGGGGTGTATGCATGTGCTTGTGTACAGGGGATAATAGTGATGGGTGTGCATGCATGAGGGTAAAATAGCAAAAAGGGAGCACTGGACCACTCTGGAGCGCTCAGGAGCACTCTCGAGCGCTCCGGAGTACCACTGACCAAAACCTGCAAACGTTGGTTAGTCCCTGAAACAAGGTCTCAAACTGCAGTGTATACTTGTGCACGTGTACAGGGGGTGACATGCAATGATAGACAACAAAATATTAGAGAATGAAGCCCTGCTCAGTGGCTTTCACTCTAGAGCGCTCCAGAGCACTGTCGAGCGCTCTGGAGTCTCTGGCCTCTGTCCTGCAACTTTTGGTTAGTACTAAACAATGCAAAACAGGACCATGCTAAAGAAACAAAGGTGCAGTAGAGAGCTTGAAAGACTTAGAATGAAACCCCAAGCTTTCCAAATCGAGCCTTTTAGTCCATGCATGAACAGATTTGAGGCTTTAAGAGAGAAACAAACACATGCATGCTGTCAGGGTTCTAAATGCAACAAGATGGAGAGATGATCAGGCTGCAAAAGCATGCTTGTACTCCCGAGAGTTCTAGAAATGTTTTAATTTAAAGAAAAAGGGATTTCCCAGGGGTTGCATGTGAGGATAAAACCATCAGGCCCGAGAACATACACCATTCTATCTTGATACACTACAAAAATGACATGCATGTGACTGGAAATGGTCTCGAGCGCTCGGAATCACTCTGGAGCGCTCGGGACTGTTCACAGAAGGATTTTTTGTGAAAACGTTTGTGTGCACCTTTGCTCTTACTTTTACACTTAAGATCTTCCAACCCCACACCCAGTATCAGAAACTGAGGGGGACTGGGGATCTCCCTCAGAGAGGAAAGACAGCCATGCTTGACTTAAGACCAAAGGCAAATGGTTTCTACCTTTTTGCTTGCTTCTTGGAATGGACTTGAAGTATGGAAGTTTGGACGAAAGCACAAATGGCCAGAAGGCAAATTAAACCTTAAACCCCTTGCCCTCTCAATGTTCTCATGCCCCTTTGTTGAATTTTGAAATGGTTTTTGAAGAAGAAAAAGTATCAATTTGTTTGAGGGTTGAGAGGCTTTTGAAAGTGGGAGGAAGAGGGTAGAGAGAGAGAATAATTTCGTGGCCTCCTCTTTGACTGAAAACAAGTGCCTCTATATATAGGCAAATATAACATATAGTTTCATTTTGAAAATAAAATCAAAGTTTTAATCAAATCTTTGGAGGGAGAAATCATTTTGATTCCCTGACTGATTGCCTTGGGCTCCGCTGGCGAGGGCCTGCACCAGACGACTGTAATGATGCATTGCATGGGTAGTGGGGCAGCTCTTCACCCATTGGCCACTGACGGCGGTCCCGAGCGCTCGGGAGCACTCTCGAGCGCTCTGGACTGTACTCTCGAGCGCGCGAGAGTGGACTGAACCAGGGGTTTTGCAAACTGTTTAGAGCGCTTGGGAATGGTTCTGAGCGCTTGGGAGTGGCTTTGACCATTTTCAAACCCTTTTCAAGTCCTTCAAGAAGCAAGGTCTTAATTAGCGTGAGGCTTTGTCAATCCAATTTCATCATCGGGGAGCCTCCAGGCCGCAAATCAAGGAATTCCAAGATGTCCAAATTGGGGTGTCTACAGTTGCCCCTCTTTGGGCGGTACTCGGCATCATGTCTGGATACGAGTGACGTCCAAAGATTGAGACAGCCCAATTCGAGCCAAATTGAGTCCTTAATTTACAAATCAAATGCAAGTAAAGATGTATACAAGCACTCGATGCAAGAGGTCGCATCCTTTCGGATTGCCTACGTACTCCTTTCTGCGGAGATCAGACCAGCGTAGTTCTTTGGGGCAAATGCAAACATGCACTTGAAAGAAATCGACAATGCCATAATGATGCAATAGAAAGGGTGAAGGTTCACCCGCTACTCTGTTTGCAGATGGAACCATGGAAGAGACTTCATGCGCTGAGTGAAGCTTCCTGAAAATGGGTTTAGGAATCGACTCGCTTTAGGATAGAAATCGACAAGACTGATTTAGAATTCGACCAATTAGAAATCGACCAATGTTTGAATTTTGAATTCGACCATTTTTTGAAAATCGAGTGAACCTTGAAACAAAAATCCGTTGCCGATTGCTTCGTCTCGACTTGGATTTAAAACAGGACTGAGATTGATTTTGTAAGAATGATGCAGGGCAATGATTAACAAGGGTGCAATGCATGAGCTTACGAAAAGTAAAAAGTCGACCCCGCGACAGAAACAAAGCCAAGCGCTCTGGACTCACTCCCGAGCGCTCCGGAATGGTGCCGAGCGCTCGGGACCACGTCTGGGGTCCACCACTGCTTCGTCTTCCCTTTTGATTTTTGGGGGTTTAAAACAGGCTCTGGAGCGCTCCAGAACCAGAACGACGCATCTGCTCTGCAAACGCTTCTCTCTCAACCTCTCACACCTCTTTCTCTCGACTCTCCCTCTCACACACTTCTCTCTCTCGACCCACGCATCTCCCTCTCGCTTACAATGGCAGGGGAAGAGGAAAGGCCGGAGGCCACGGAGGTCGCTGCCGCCGCGGAGGCGGTTGGAGGGCAGGAAGGGGCGGAGCCTAGTGGCGGGGGTGCCACGGTTGGTGCTGCGACGGTGGCGGCGATTGGAGGTAACGGCGGTGAACAGGAGGTCACCGGAGGGAGGACGACGGTGGTTGGTTCGGTGGGGGTTACGGGTGGTAGTGGTGGTGGTACGGCGGCGATTGGAGGTTCAACCGGGGCTGTCGGGGGCTCGGGTAGCGGCGTAGGTGGTCCGGGTAGCGGTGATGGGGGTTTAGACGACGGTGGGGATAAGGTAGTGGTTGGTGGACAGTTGGGGGTGGTGCCGGAGTTGAGGACTTCGACCGTGCTTGAGCCGAGGGTTGGAGATAGTGGGATAGGTGCCTCACGCCACGTTCCGCTCGAGGCCGGGGATTATTTGGAGGAGGCGGAGCTTCGGGACACCCTGGGGGTTTTTGGTCTCGACCCTGAGGTTACAGCGGTCTTGGGGGACACCCGCACGCCTGAGGAGCAGGCCTCGGCGCTGCTTTTGGGGGCCTTGCTCAGCGGAGCGGGCTCGGGCACCCTGGCGGTGGTTGAGCCGGAGGTGGAGGAGCTCGGAGGTGAGAGGGCTGAGCCACGGGTCACCGCGGTGGACGAGGTGAGGGCTTTCTTGGAGGAGGAGCGGCGGGCTCGCAAGGCGGGGGAACGGGCTGACTTCTCGGTGGCGACGTACACGCCTCGACTGCACTTCTTCGAGCCGACGGGGATGACGGCTTACGTCCCCGCTCGAGCCGACTACCCAGAGGAGATGCTCCTTCGAGACCGTGCTTCGCACATCTCGTCGGGGTGGACTACGGTGAGTCCTGATCACTTCACTATTTAGATTTCAAACTTCTATTTCAACTGTTTATTGCATTGACACTATTTCTTGCTTTGTCGAAACAGCGGACGAGGGACGTCTATGGCCACGGAGGCTCGGCCAAATCACTGGAGTACTTCAGGGCTTTGCCTGAGAGGGTGAGGGCACTGGTGGAGGCAGCGGGCTTCGGGCCCTTTATACAGCTGCTGACAGTGACGAGGGTGGACAGGGCTGTGCTTACAGCGCTGACCGAGAGGTGGTGGGATACCACCAACTCCTTCCACTTCCGGTTCGGGGAGATGACGGTGACGCCACTTGACTTCGCGGCGCTCACAGGGCTCAGGGTCGGAGGAGAGCCGATCCCGTACGACACGAGCTTGGTGCTGGACGACAGCGCCCTTTCGTGGTTCCTCGGACGGGTTCCACGTCAGAGCGGGGGGATGGCGGCGTACGGGCAGTTCGTGGAGTACTGGGACCACGAGCCGGCGGACGACGAGGAGGCGGCCAGGATGGCACGCGCGTACCTTCTGTACTTGTTCGGGGCTTCTCTGTACCCGAACAGGCGGTCGCGAGTCCACCTGAGCTACTTAGCGGCCTTGGTCGATCTGAGACAGGCCGGGCGCTTTGACTGGGGAGGGAGTGCCTTGTGCACTCTATACTGTCTCCTGGGTGCTTCCTCGCGCGGAGTGGGGAACACCGTCGGCGGCTACTGGCGAGTGGTTGAGGTATGATATCAACTTTATCGCTTTGATTTGACTTGATTTCGACTGCTTTCTGACTTGTACTGATGCATTTGATTCTGATTTTGACTTGAATTGCAGCTTTGGTCCTACGAGGTTCTCGGGATGTTCCCGCCTGAGAACGCTTGTAGGGATCCTGGTTTGCTACCTCGCGGGCTTGCGTGGGGTAGGGCCTACAGGAGGGCCAAGGAGAAGCGCGGGGAGCTGATGACCTTCCGGCTCTGGCTGGACAACCTGAGAGGGGTTGTGGTAAGATTTCGACCATTCTCTGTTTTCCTTCGATTTGATTTTCGACCTTAGACTTGTAAAACCATGATTTGAATTGCAGGTTCACTGGGATAGGTGGGCGGGAATGGAGGCTGAGTTCCTCCCGCGGAGCAGGGAGGTGACGCGGAGTCGGGTCCTGCTGGAGTGCCCTCTGGGCTGGCAGTGGTACCTGGGGGATCGAGTGACTCGACAGTCGCTTGGTCTTCCCGCGTTCGTAGTTCCGGGGCTGCTTCCTCCTGGCGTGCAGAGGACTGAGTCCTACACACGTGCCGAGCTTGAGCTGTACACCGTGCCAGACACGGACTTGGAGAGGCACCTTCGACGCTCTTTGGACTACGCGGACTACGCGGACCGCCACCTGGCGACGAGTTTGGGGGTAGAGGAGGAGTTCGAGAGGCGCGTGGCGGGCCAGGGAGCTTGGAGGGACACGAGCGAGGCTCAGAGCCGCGGGGGTCGCTCTTCACGGGGCCGAGGTGGCAGGGCTCCTGCTGGTGGACGCAGCGCTGGTAGGGGAGCAGAGGGTTTGAGAGCTCCTGAGGTCGCGGAGACTTCTACACCACCGGTGCTGCCGGTGTTGACGTGGACAGTTGGGGCGACGAGCCCGTCGGGTGCGAGGATGGTGATCGACGTGCCACGACTTGCACAGCCGCCGATGCGGCTTCCTGCTCAGGTATAAAGAACATTTCTATCTGCTGTTTGAATATCAACTTGCTGTGTTTGTATGCTGAAATTCGAATCTTATTTGCAGGCACCACGAGAGTGGGTTGAGCAGGCGGTGATGCTGATGGTGGGGATGCGCCACTTGCTGAAGGATTGCGCGAAGGGGAAAGCCCTTCCGATGAGACCTGCTCCTGTAGCTGCTTCTCCTGCCGAGACTCAGGTATAACATGCATTTCCATATTTTGATTTAGCAAAATGACACTCAGCATGTATATATAAAATGATGATATGCTTGTGATATGCAGGTGCAGCTACGACGCTCGGGTAGGGCACGTCCGCAGGAGACCGCGAGCCCTCCCGCGCCTACCAGGGCACGAGGTCGGGGTGCAGGACCTGTGCCACGGCCTGTTGCAGGTGTGGGACGGTTCGAGGTTGTGCCTCGGGCGGCGCCCCAGCGGAGACCAGGCTTCGAGGAGTCGGAGGAGTCGGAGGGGGAGTCCGAGGAGTCTTCTGGGTCGCGCCCTTTGGGGGCTACAGACTCGGAGACGACTCCCAGCTCTTCGGGTGATGACGGTGGCAGTGACGACGTCGTGCCTGCGAGTTCGGAGTCCGACGGCTCGGAGTCCGAGGGACCTCAGCGGAAGAGGACCAGGCAGGTCTGAGCTCCGCATCTTTGCTTTGCTAGCTTTACCTTGTACATAGGCCTGCGTGCCATTATAGCTGTAGGATTCGGGCCTGCGTGCCCTAGTTTTGATTCGGGCGCGTGTTTGCCCCAGCTTTTGTACCTCCTTCATGCGCCTATTGTAAATGCTGCATTTTATTTATGAAAATTTGCATTTTGTTCCTTTATTTGCTCGCACTTTCCTTTCGAGAATTGTATTTTATGAAATATACCTGTCTAGCTTTGAAAGAATGTAAAGAGCGCGCGAATTTGAACCGACGCTCTTAAAATGAAATTCGGCTTTGACACAAGAAAGACCAATTTTCGAGTGGTCGAACATGAGATTTGGAATTTGAGGGTTTCGATCGTAACCGAATGCACTGCACAGTTGACTATGAGCGTCGTGACCCGCGGGAATGGGAGGGGTACCCAGAATGCCCTTCGACAATCGACACTTGAATAAAAACGATGATTTTGGCGCGTTTGAGAGTGATAACTTGATTCGCAAGCTCTAACACTCATTTGACCGTACCGTACAGTTGCAAACGCATTTTATAACTCATGTGCATCGGCCGATTTGACAGTATACTTTTGGCATGGATTTCGACGTACTCAAAGAATGAAAACCAAAGAAAACGTATGACTTTTCCGACAATACACTTGAATATTTGACGAAACGCATGACAAAGACTGCTGCATCCCCTAGGCAAGCTGCTGGGAACTGGTAAGCCTGGTGGTCCATGAAGCTGTTGCTAGACAAGGGCTGAACTGAGTGAAACAGAGGCTGCTGTAAAACAGCAGCACTCTGGAGCGCTCCAGAGTACCTGGGCCATCACTCCCGAGCGCTCGGGACTGCTGTCAGAGGCAGTCCCTTGCTGCTTCCCAATGCCACTAGCAGGTTGCCTTTAGTTGTTTGCTGGTTCTCAAGGTGCCTGAATAGCCTCGTGCTGGCTATTTCCCAAGGGAGAGTGGCTTCCCAAAGCTTGACTTGCACTTTTCCAACATTTTTGAAACTTTCCAAAGTTTGAAATTTGAAATTGATTTTGGAAATGACATTTTGGTGAGTTCCAAAGCTGATGGAGAAAGGGTGCTGTCCATTTCCAGCCTCTATAAATACCAGGCTCATCCTTGGCAAGTCATTCACACTCCATTCCATCACTTTCTCTCAAAATCCATTCCTTCCATGGCCATGCTGAACCAAGCTTTGCTTCGTCCTTGGTTGGACAGCCTCGAGAGCATCGACTGGCTGAATTTCCGAGGTCATCGACTTTACGCTCTAAGGCATCTCCGCGAGGTTGCAATCCGACCTGTTCTGTTGCATGCGGCAGTGCGCTTCTGGGATCCCGAAGTGCACGTCTTTCGCTTCGGCTCTCAGGAGCTATGCCCCACTGTCGAGGAGTTCCACGTGTATCTTGGAAGCCACGATTCTGCGGAGCCGATCGTTCCGATGATCAGGGAGAGCATGAGGAACATCCTGAGGACTAAGCTGGGCGTTAGCGGTAACGTCGCTGACTTTCTCACTCGAGGTAATGCCATTAATATCGTGCAGCTATATGAAAGGTTCAGTCCACCTGGGAACTTGACGGACTTCGAGTACCAAGGTCGTCGCATGATGGCCTGTTGCATTTGCCTTTTGGCGGCTTTCTTGCTGGTTCCTCCCGTTGGCCAGCCCAGCTCTCTACTGGTAGGGGTTGCTGCACAGATCGAAGCTCGCAAGGACGTCGCTCCCTTGGTGTTGGCCGAAACTTTGATGGGGTTGGACGCTGTTCGCGCTGGTCGCACAAGGGTTTTCGGTGGTAGCCCGCTGTTGTTGCAGGTTAGGGACCTCACTCAGCTCTCCTTTTTCTATTTCTCTCATTCATTTTTACCTCGACACTCGGTTCAAGCT
>JAOVVE010029213.1:0-10617 GCA_028565655.1 Hoplisoma axelrodi | reverse complement strand
ATTGTAAAATCTACAGATCCAGGACTTTTTACAATTGGACTCCACAGTGGAGAGATCAGGGCACTTCGGGACATTACGGAATCTGACAGCACCAGACAGAACCTTCTCGTTTCAGTTAGAGATAACGGACAGCCCCCTCTCACTGTCACCTGTTCCATATATTTATTCATTTCTGATAATCTTGCTGAAGTTCCTGAACTGAAAGATATTATACATGAGGACAGCAATTCCAAACTGACATTCTATTTGATCATTGCTCTAGTTTCAGTGTCCACCTTCTTCCTGACTTTTATTATTTTGATCCTTGCTGTGAGATTTTGCTACAGAAGAAAACCTAGATTGTTGTTTGATGGAGCCCTCACCATTCCCAGTGCATATCTTCCTCCAAACTATGCAGAGGTGGAAGGATTGGGAACTATGCGTAGTTCTTACAATTATGATGGGTATTTAACAACAGGATCAAAAACCAGTGACTTTAAGTTTGTAACATCTTACAATGACAGCACGATGACTGCAAATGAATCATGGAAAGAGAAAGCAGGGTCCAATACAATCGGTCATTTAGATTCCTGCAATACCCTTGAGGTAAGAAAGGCGTTTTATATTCTAAAAATAAAAAAAATTAAAACTGCTGAAATCAAATACCACTTTACATATGTGAATATTGTAATCGGTATACAATTGTTTAACTTTTACATTTTTATGATCAAACTTCAGTTATAATCAGTGAAGGATGCGAAAAGTAGATTAGTTTATTCATTCAGTAATTTACCTTGTGGGAAGTAGTACAGTGTAAACACATTTCCATATTTAATTTTTTTATCAGATATTTAATAATCTTTTAACATCCTGTTTTTATATTCATTTTTTTTTTACTTTATGCGGTGCTTGTTCATTGCCTATGGGTTTTTGAGATTAAATGTAGCACTACAATATTTGTTTAAACATTTAAATTAGAAAATCCACTCTGTGAAAGCTCATGTTTATTTGAACAAGATATAAATGTTCTTTAGGTGTACAAAACTAGAAGTGTTTTAACTCTAGCCGTATTTTGTGTTCAGTGTTGTGCATGGTGCTAATGCAATATAGCTCAGATGTACCTTCAGGTAAAATATGCTGAGGGATTTTTTACTTAGAATCATTTGTGGGGATTGTCATTGAAAAAGGCCACCCACTTACATCCCACTTAGTATTCATATCTTTGGTACTATATGAATACTATGACTGGTTCACTGCTCAGCGATAGATTGGTGCCCTGTCCTGGGTGTATTGTAAACGTTCTCCCCTGGATAAGCATAGGGAACCCCACTGCGACCTTGGTACAGGTTTAAGCAAAAAATAATGAATAAGTGACTAAATGAATGAATGGTTCACTACATGCTGCTTTTGCTGCCATTACTTCATAAGAATATAGGTGGCTAAACTATGAAAATCAGAATCAGAATACTTTATTCCTCCCCGGGGGAGGGGAGTAATTAAAGATATAACAGTTGCTCAATTTGTGTAATGTACAAAAAGTATATATAAAAAGAATAAAGTGGCTAAAGAAGTAAAATACTAAAAAAATTAAGTGCCAATGGCAGTGGTGACATAGTTTGCATGATTTATAATATGAAATAACTATATAATATGTTTCATTGCACATTTTTGTACTTATGAAAACTATATAACTGCACATATAAATTAGATTACCCATAAAGTGAGGAGTTGTGGAGTAAAAATGACCTGTGGCGCTCTTTTGTGCATTTTTGTGAAACAAGTCTTTGAGTCTCTCCTGAATATTAATCCAGACACTGGTCTTATAACTGCAAGGAGAACTTTTGATTATGAAATGTTACGAAGCTTTAAAGTTCAGGTTCTTGTCAGAGTCAATGGTTCTCCTCCTCTCAGCAGCAATGTTACTGTAAATGTGTTAATCTCAGACGAGAATGATAATTCTCCACAAATTTTATATCCTGCTCCAGATGAAAAGATGGTAATGACTGAAATGATTTTAGATACAAAGAAAAAATTATAAAATACAGCAGCAAAGTAAAATATAAAATTAGCAGTTTGAAATAGACAATATGGACATTAGCAGCATGTCATGTAAAAAATGTGTGCCTGGTGGGATGATGATAGAGTCCACTGAGAAGAAAGGGCCATAGTGCAGTATCTGAATGTTTATGAGGAGTGTTTGTTATGCTTGGTGGAAAAGTTTGAGAATCTAACCACTTCTGGTATGAAGCGGTTTCTCAGTCTTGTTGTCTTACACTTAATGCTCTGCAGTCTTCTGAGTCCATAATCAATTATTGTCACCTTAAAAATACAAATCGTAGACTACTGGTGTCCTACCCAAGGACAAAGTAATGAATGCTTCTTCTACTGTGTTAAACCTCGATGACTCCCTAATCAGACCCAGTTCATCTGTAAAAAATGTAAGCATCATTATATCTGATCTCTCCTTTACTTAACACATTAGCAATATTGCTAGAATTGCATTTATTTTACCTTCACAATATTTTGAAGCTAAGAAATATTCTTTTCTTCCAATATGCAGGGAAACTATTTCACACTTTTATAATCTCGAGGTTAGATAATTGTAATTCACTTCCGACAGGATGTTCCAATAAATCATTACATAAACTACAGCATGTTTAAAATGCTGCAGTTTAAACTAGAACCAGTAAGTTTGATCTTATAAGCCCTGTGTAATTAAACATACACTGGCTACCAGTTTAGTTTCACATTCTAAAAATATATTAATAACATATAGAAATTTACATCACCATGCTCCACAGCATCTGAGTAAACTCATACGATTATATAAACAACACGTGAGCTCCATTCTCAAGGTGGCTTATCTTTTGTTCCTAGAATTAAAAAAAAATACTGCTGGGGGAAGAATGTTGTTCCACAAGGCTTCTGAACTTTGGAAAGGCCTTCCAGTTACTGTTCGTGACTCTTAATCACTATCAATCTTAAACTAAATCGCATAAATCATAACACTTTAAAACTGTTTTGTGACAACACACTGTTGTAAAAAGCCCTATATAAACAAATTACTTGAGCTTGAACATTACATAGGACAATTGTGTTAAAACACACGTAATCTTGATATATTTTGTGAGACAGGCTACATGAAAGTATTAGCTACAGGGAATTTGTTATCTAAAAAAAACACACGAAGTAATAAAGAGTGAAGTGTGAATCCTACATGGTACTCCATGGTTCTTTATAAAGTTTTGTTTTCAGCAACTGCTTAGATAATAGAATAATTTCGATGTTATGACATGATCTATAACTTTAAAGACAGTATTGATTGTAGTACACAGATAAGACTCAGGGTGTCGCTGTTTACCATGACTTACTCGTAGAACACCGAATCATCGCAGCCCTTCGGGACATAACCATCCTCACAGAAACCGTCAGACGAAATAACCATTTTGTTGAATAGAATGTTTGTTATTTAGTGTTTCTGAATTTTTTAGAAGATATAAGTTGAATTATTAAGAAAAAACTGCAAATATGACATGGACGATGCTTTCCAGCACAGCGCTTCTGTTCATCCTCGTTCATCCTGCTTATGGAGAGATGACTTACACGATCTCTGAAGAGACCAAGCGCAACTATCTTTTTGGAAATATAGCAAAGGATCTTGGACTCGATGCTTTAAAGTTATCTGCACGTAAGGCAAATATACAACCGGAGGACGGTGGGAAAAGGTACATTCATTTAAATCCTGGGGGAGATTTGATCGTAGAGGAGAGAATCGATAGAGAAATTCTTTGTGGAGCAAAAATCAACTGCATTTTAAATTATGAGCTGGTTTTATCAAATCCCCTCGAAGTTTATCGCATTTCTGTCACAGTTGAGGATATTAATGACAATTCTCCAAAATTTCTTAAAGATCGAATAATATTTGAAATCCACGAGTCTGCTGATAAAGGACAGCGTTTCCGTTTGGATGCAGCTCATGACTTAGACATCGGTACAAATGGAATTAACGACTATTCACTAGAGAAAAACGATCACTTTATTTTGACTGTAAAAGAGAACGAGGCAAGAGGCAAATATGCAGAGCTGATTCTGGAGAAAGAGCTGGATCGAGAACAACAGAGCAATATTGATCTGATTCTTACTGCATTTGATGGTGGATCTCCTCAGAGATCAGGAACTGCTGTTATACACATCACTGTACTGGATGCTAACGATAATATTCCAGTTTTTAGTCAGTCTGTATATAATGTGGTTCTGGTTGAAAACACACCACCAGGTACAGAAGTCATTACTGTGAGTGCATCAGATGTAGATGAGGGACCAAACGGAGCAGTTTCATATGAATTCAGTGAATTGACTTCAGCAAATTTATTTACAATCGATAAATCAACTGGGCAAGTGAAGGTTAGCAGAATCATCGACTATGAGGAAGAAAAGCATTATGAAATAGGAGTTCAAGCCAAAGATGGACCAGGATTAGCATCAACTGCAAGTATTATAATAGATATCACTGATATTAATGACAACGCTCCGATGATTGTTATTACCTCCCTGAACAATCCCATTCCAGAGGATATTACTGTTGGCTTTGAGGTAGCCATTATTAATGTTCAAGATAAAGACTTTGGGGTCAATCGGCAAATCCACTGCAAGATTCAGGGAACTGCACCTTTCAAACTGAAACCATCAATCACAAACTATTTCTCACTAATTACTGCAAACCCACTGGATCGAGAAAGTGATTCATCTTACAATATAACAATTATCGCAACAGATAGAGGCTCTCCACCACTCTCCACCTCGAAGATCATTTTTGTATCCGTCTCTGATGTGAATGATAATGCACCTAAGTTTATAGAACAATCATACAGTGTCTTTGTTAAAGAAAACAACCAGCTTGGTACCTCTGTTTGTTCAGTTACTGCCACTGATCCGGACTGGCAGCAGAATGGCACAGTATTGTATTCATTGGTACAACATGATGATAATGGGTTCCAGGTATCATCCCTCTTAAACATAAATCCAGAGACTGGTCTAATAACTGCAAGGAGAACGCTTGACTATGAAAAGTTACAGAGCTTTAAAGTTCAGGTTCTTGCCAGAGACAATGGTTCCCCTCCACTCAGCAGCAATGTTACTGTAAATGTGTTTATCACAGATGAAAATGATAATTCTCCACAAATTTTATACCCTGCTCCAGATGAAAAGTTGTTAATGACTGAAATGGTTCCTAAAGCTGCTCTTTCTGGATCTCTGGTCTCCAAAGTCATTGCTGTGGATGCTGACTCTGGACAGAATTCATGGCTCTCATATCAGATTGTAAAATCTACAGATCCAGGACTTTTTACGATTGGACTCCACAGTGGGGAGATCAGGGCACTTCGGGACATTACCGAATCTGACAGCACCAGACAGAACCTTCTTGTTTCAGTTAAAGATAATGGACATCCACCTCTGTCTGTCACCTGTTCTATATATTTATTCATTTCTGATAATCTTGCTGAAGTTCCTGAACTGAAAGATATTATACATGAGAGCAACAACTCCAAACTGACATTCTATTTAATCATTGCGCTAGTTTTAGTGTCCACCTTCTTCCTGACTTTTATTATTTTGATCCTTGCTGTGAGATATTGCCACAGAAGAAAACCCAGATTTGCGTTAGATGGAGCTGTTGCCATTCCCAGTGCATGTCTCCCTCCAAACTATGCAGAGCTGGAAGGATTGGGAACAATGCACAGTTCCTACAATTATGATGGATATCTAACAACTGGATCAAGAACCAGTGACTTTAAGTTTTTAACATCCTACAATGACAGCACAATGACTGCCAAAGAATCATGGAGCGAGAAATCACAGTCTAATGCAACCAATCTTTTAGATACCTGCAATACCCTTGAGGTAAGATAGACATTTTATACTATAAAATGAATTGCAAAAATCGAAAGGCTATTCTCATCTGATCAACCATGTTTAATTTTATGATCTATATAATCAAACTTTAGTGATAACCATTAAAGTATGCTTAAAGTATTAGCTGTTTTAATGAGTAATGCATATTAAATGGATCTAGTACTGTACACATTGTGTGTAAACATATTCCATTCCAATTTATTTTATCAGATATTTGATTCTCTATTAAGATCCTGTCTTTTAAATGAAATATTTTTAGACTAAGTTTAAGTTTTCACTAAATTACATATATAATTCACTTTAATGAAGTTTATTTTTAATTAATTATCTTAATTTAGCACAGATCCTGATCCATTTTATATTATTCACTATAGGTTTTAAGGTAAATGTAGCACTACAATAATTGTTAAAAACTTAAAAAAATAAAAACCACCCTGTAAAAGCTCATTCTAATTTGAATAAGATATAAATGTTCTTTGGGTCTACAAGGCTAGAAGCAACTTTACCTCTAACCGTGTTTTGTGTTGTGCTAAAGTAGTATGGCTGAGATGCATCTGCAGGTGGTGAAGATGCTTAGGGAATGGTTCTTATGATCATTTTTTGAAATTGTTATTAAGTCCATCCACTTACATATTTATGTTTGATTATATGAATATTAATGACTGGTTTACTTTATGCTCTCTTTGTTGCCGTCACTTGGCAAGAATGCAGATGGATATAGTAACATAATATCTCACTTGAAAATAAGTATATAATTTTCTGATTTCTGTATTTATAATCTTCTAGAGGGATATCTCTGCTGCGCTATGGGGGAGAACTTGATAACAATGTGAAAGTTTAAAGGCAATTGTTTTTGAATGAGTGATAGCTTTGGAGTTTACACATTTTGAATGTACATATTATAGAGTGAGGTCTGTTGCTATTTAAATTCTGAAATGAAAATGTGGAATGAATATAGTTGTGACTTTGTGACTAAGGTGTCCACACAGTTGCTTTCTTACATGAATTTATCAGTATGTTTTCCAACAATACAATAAAAAAGAGCCAAGTTTTAGCTTGGTAAGTACTCTCGGAAGATTCCATTAGAAATGTTGAGTTCGATGCCAAATGAACAATCAAACGTAGTACAGAGGGAGCCAGTTAGTCTAGCAGGGAAATTGTGGGTATGACAAATATCAGCCTTGTAGGTACTCGGGAATACCCCTATGTGACATTAGAGTGGTCTTGCATTTGATGACAATATGAACCATCAAACGTAAAAAGGTTGGAAGTAATTAATTTGCTTTTCCAAGGATATTATAGGGAATCACAATGCAAAATTTCAGCCTTGTAGGTACTCAGGAAGTGGGAGAATTAGTGATGAGTCATTTAGTAAGGGCTATACCTTTTATTAGTATAGATTAAAGCATCACCATTACACTTTATATTATCTTCTTTATTTTAATTATTAGTATCAGATTTTTTTCTTAATAAAGTCAAGATGTAGATGTTTTTAAATCATAATTGGTTATTAACAGACAATTTAGAAAGTTAGTATTTTAATTGATTTAAGAAGGTATTCTAATTGTTTGACAGTTTGACAGTGGTGGTGGTGGTGGTGGTGTAAAAGTTTTGCAGATTTTGGTCTGTGTTTATTTCTTGTTTCTTCATCGATTTTGTTGTTTTTTAAAATAAGTTTTCAAATGTAGCAGTAGTTTCTTTGCTTGAATTTTAGATTATGTATCATCAGTTTATTCACTCAGGTGCATAGTTTTCTGTCCCTTCTGTAAAATGGAATTAATTCACGATTTCCTGTCAAAATTAAGTACAATGAAGAAAATGTCCCAACAAGACATTATCCTGAGATTTCTCACCTGCTGAACTTTACTGTATAAAAATATTAGTTTTGGGGGGGTTGACTAAACAGAACAAGTGTGTTAAACCACATAAAACCTTTATTTCTTTTGTAAGACAGGGTACATTAAATGTCCTGCATTAAATGTCGTTTTCTGTTGTCTCTTGTTTTAAAGTTTCATCACGGTTCATGTTTGTACTTCAGGCTTTATCATTATTACTCTATGTAAGCAATAAAATGCATACATGCATAGAAAAGAAAACATGTGCAAGCAACTCAGCCTATTGTTACACAGAAGGGAAAAAAAAGGATCAAATAAAAGTCCCATGTCACTTTACTAAGGACATGAAATAACCATTATAAAAAAGGAGAAAGATTATGACTGAAGAGAACATATAGGGTGTTTCATAAAGTACGCAGTTTTAAAAAAAATGCAATAAATCAGCCAAAATTAAAGCAAAATTCTAAATTTTTGTTTCATTGCATTCAACATAAACTCTGATTTAATAATTAAACATGATATCGAACATATGTCCACCTCCACTTTCTTTGCAGACAGTCCTCCGATCGTTAAAATTAATGATAACTATTTCGCAGACGGCCCTTTTTGTTGCGGACATTACGGTTTCAACCGGGCAATTTTTTGGTTGCTACTGACCCAAATTCTTGGAATTTCTGTACCAAATTAGAAAGATTGCTCAAAGTTTATGGACAGCCTCTGCGTAGCACTCCCCATTTTTGTAATGAGTTTTCACAATAAGAATGCTTTGCTCGATACTGAGCCGCTCCATGGCTTCAAAATTAAAAAACGAGAAATGGTCTTTTAATCAGAGTGATAAAAGATAACAAAAATGATAGGAACAGTGCTGACAATCTTCAAAAACTTGTTCTCATCTCCTTTAGTTAAGTACCTTAACCATATATATGCTTAATTTCCAAACAGGAACGTTTTAAACTTGATGATTCCTATTTTTGACACAGCTTTTGTCAGTATGTCTGCAACCTTGTTTCCCATCGGACAATATTCAATGTGCATTTTTTCTTTCTCTGATTGCATCACAAATGAAATAGTGCTTCACATTAATGTGTTCGGATATCGATCTGTTCACTGGATTTTACTTAGGGCAATAGCCCCTTGATTGTCTCCATAAATTTTGGCTCTATACATTTTTTGGCTTTGCTAGTGTTGGTGAAAGTTCACTGACTATCCAGCGTATGTCTGGTCTGGTAGAAATTATTGCACAGATCAGGCTACCAACAATTTCACAATATTCCTTGAGGTTTTTTCAATCTCATTATTCACTTCACCATTTCTATTCCATTCCATTTTTAGATTACTCCGTGTAAATCTGGGCTTACAGTTTGACAGTCCGAACCTCTCAAGCATTTTTAGGATGTAGCTTTTCTGGTTCATTTTAATGTCTCCCTTTTCCTGTTCAAATTACATACCCAAAAAATACGATATTTTTTGCTGCAATAATTAAATTATCTATCCAGATGTTTGTCATTATTGTCTTGTCAAGCTACTTTCTATACACATAATGGTCAACCATATTTCTTTCAAAATTGTTTTGCTCCAAATCATTAAGGAGTTTGTACCAGTTCCAGATTGTTTCAAACCATAAAGCGATTTTTGTAACTTCCATACTAATGTAGCTCCAGTCTTTGACATCTTTTTAAAACCTTTTGGTTGTTCCAAAAATGTCTTCTTCAACTGGAGCATGCAGATAGGAAGTTTTTACCTCCGTCTGTTGAACCAAGAGTTGTTTCTGAGCAGTTATCTTCATTAAAGCTCGTACTGAGGTAAGATTTGCTGTGGGAGCAAATGCTTCATGGTAGTCAATCCCTTTTGTCTAATTATATCCCTTCAAAACATTCCTTACTTTAAGGATATTTCCTGATTCTGCATTTTCTTTAAGGGCATATACCCATCTCCCCCCTCTGTCTTTTTGTCATTTTCGCGGGTCCAAACACATGTTGTTTTGCAGCATACCGATGGCAGTGGCAGAGGTAGCTTACGCACTGCACGTTTTACGTAATGTTCTCTGATTGGTTTATCGCTGCCAGTGTATGTAGTGTGCATATTACGGAAATAGTCTAACAGTCAATTGAGCGTGGCACTTACCAAAGTCGCACAAAAACATTTTTACATATTTTTTAACTCAGTACACACATAAGGCACACCGGATTATAGAGAAAATGTAAAGATTTTAGGTGTACCATATAGTGCGAAAATACGGTAGTTGGCCAGCTGTAATGACTACTTTTAGAAGAACTAAAGTAGAACCAATTTAATTTTGGATTCCTAAAAATGATTACAATTGTAATAAATCGTTTTAATGCAATTAAAACGTATAAGTGTATGAAGTTAACTTTGACCTTTTCTAGGGAGCTAACCCGATAATCTCTTTTGAAAAAAGTCTAACCACTTTTTTTTTGTTTATTTTTTTGGGGGGGTTTTGTGATGCTTGACTGAATGATGAAAATTTTATTAAGGAGTAGAGCTCACTGACATGTGTTCCGGAGTTCAGCATTTAATACTTGCTCGGCTTTTCTGCTTTTCTTCTTGGGTTTGATTTAATAGCTTTCTAATCTCGTACACAGCCTGAAGACACAATATAGTGCACTAACATATTGTTCTTCCAGATTTATACTCCTGGGCAAAACTATAGGCAAAAAAACAAAATTGCTAAATATTAGGCTTTCATTAGTCTCAACAGCAAATAACTAGTCAGGAAATTACAAACATAAGCAAGTGCATAAAAATGAAGTGATCTGTTAGTCTTACTCTTTTTGATTTCCTTAAATGTTTGAGTTCTACAACCCCTGGCAAAAAGTATGGAATCAGCAGTCTTGGATGAGCACTCATTCAGACATTTCATTCTGTAAAA